>JANHFO010009759.1:103800-114642 GCA_032468095.1 Pareas carinatus | reverse complement strand
AAAGGAATGAAAGAAAACAAGAGCCAAAAAACAACTTCTCAACAACTTGACGAAAAGGAAAAACAAAAAGAAAGAAAGAAAAGAAAAGAAGACAACAACTATATAAATGTCTGCAATGTAAATGTTGTTTTTAAAGTTGTAAACAATAAAGTTTTGCTTTTAATAAAAATATATATATACAGGCTTGGAGGCCAGGCCCCATGAAGAACTTGGTATATTTAACCTAATGAAGATAAGGCTAAAGAAAGACTTGATAGCAGTTTTCTAATACATGAAAGGATGTCATAGAACATAGAACAAAGCATTACAAGATAGATAGGTTACTACTCTTAGAAATGAGGAGTCAACCTGTTTTGATTGATCTGGCATTCCCTGTGAAAGATCAGATTCTTAGCTTGAAAAATTTGATCCGTCCTTGTTCTTAGAAGAAATGTTGGAAGCTCATTTTTGGTAAACTAGAGCAGGGGTCCCCAACCCTGGTCCACGGACCTGCACTGGACCACGGCATGCCAGCAACTAGTCACAGAAACAAGACAACCCTCATTCGCAAGATGCAGGCAGCACACAAAACCACACTCCCTCGGGTCTGTTGAAGAATCTTTCCATGGACTCAGTCCCTGTTGCCCAAAAGGGTTGGGGGCCACTGAACTAGAGTAAACGAAAGACCGAGGCCAGATATTTTTATATTGCTGATGAATCCTTGCCTGTTGTTACAGCTCCTCCATTGTTCTTCCTAAAGAGGAAAAGAATGTCCCTTGTTTATTTGAAAGAGTTTACTAGATCTGATAAAATAGTTTGAAAGAGTAGATAAAACTCATATTAAAAAACTGAACTAAAATTTGGAAACAGAAAATGATCTTTTAGTGCATAGAATTCATGTTTTGGTAGTTGCAGAATAATAAAAAATTAAATTAATTTGACGTGGAAATTTGTGGGGGAGGGAAATAGGAATTGAATTCATCAAAAGTGTTGTCTATAGGGTGAGGAAAAAAGTGATTATAATTTGCCTTGTACAGGAAGTATCAGTGATTGATTTTATCCGTACCTCTGTCCCTTTTTAAACAATATACATTTAGTTTTGCAGTGCCAGTGTATTTGTGCTTTGGAAAGTTACAAATGAAGGAGGGGAGTAGCATATTTTCCCAAGCAGATTTCTGGACTCATTCACACATTCTCATAAACTATGCTGTAATTAGGCTTGTGATGTTGCCAAATCCAGAATATGGCTGACATTGTGGTTAAAGCACAGAATTTTAATCAGAATCTACTACTGTGACTTATCTCAGGTTTACATACTTTAGAGTCTGAGCCCAGATGTTGTCCAAATCCCTCCACCTTCCAGACATAGAATTGGCAGTAAAAAAATGTCCTTAAGTAGTGCTAATCTTACAGCATTGTCTTTGTCTCTGGATTCCTTAAAGTCCTTTATAAAAACAAAGGGGAAATTTCTGTACTTGGAATGCTGATGCTCTGACTCAGAGGTAATCACCATGTACCTGAATTTTTGTTTTCTAAAAACAAATTAAAAAATAACATACAAGTAATGACCTACCAGCAACTACAGTGGAAGGGTAGGGTAATAGCCGAGTAGGAGAGAAGTAGTAAACTTCTGAGTTATTTGGGGTTCATTCTAAACTTATAAGCTAAACTGCCCATTGCATTGCCCTCTCCAGAGATTAAGTCCCTTCTATACCCACTGCCGAATTAAATATATGATTTTTCAGATTTCTACTCAGTATTTCTGAGTTGCTACTTAGATATGCGATAATGTTGTATCTCATTTTAAGATATTGAAGTAAAGTGACTGTACTAGTAGAGGAAAATATTTGTAGCTCAGAGTTGAAATGAGCAGTTCTTGGTGAGGTTGATTGCTGTTGATGTTACCTAGTTTGGATAACAAACATCTGCAAGGAAACAACCAATCTCTGAGAGCACCAAGGACCCCTAAAGTGACCGTACTGTTACCATCATGTATTTTGCTTTTGTTATTGTTTTGAATTCTAAATGTAGTAATCCCCATTGTAAAATTAAAAAAACATCTTTAAAGTAGAAAACCATGCCAAAATTCCCAATGTCAAACTGAATTTGAGGATTTGTTACCTCAGTAATAATTTAATTGTGTTCTATGATTTGAGGAAATATACATTTTTTTAAAGAAATAAGGATGACTATGTGCTGCTTTGAGCCAAGAGCGAAAAGCCTGTTTCTGACACAGTATGCTGTTTCTTTGTTTTGGCCTAATGCTCTGTATGAATTCACTCTATTACGATAGGGGTGTATAGCCTTTTTGTGGCTAGTGAACACTTTTTGGGTGGCTAGAACTGCAATAATTTTTTTACTGGTAAACCAAGGGCTACGGTGGGCAGCGTAATGATTCAGAGAACCTGGTCACATCACGTATTTACATTTTTGTGGGGAGATTTAGTCTTATATATGTTATTCCTATTTTACAGCTACCCTGCAGTTTCCTTCTTCAAATGCTGTGTTGTTACTTTGATACTGCTTTTAACAGTCACAGTAAGGGGGGGCTCTCGGGTTGCAAAAGAGACTAAAAGCCTCATGCAGACCTGCACTATAAAGCTGTGATTTAACGTTATGTGGTCAACCCATAATGGTTTAAAAATCCTAGTAAAATGTGTGAATGTGTCATGAGAAAATTATCACTACCAATATATCCTGTGAATAATTTGAAACATGATGAATGTTTGTGTATCTATTTACTACTAAAACTCTTATTCTACTCTAACCTCTAACTGGGCAAAAAGGTGTATCACAGGGCAACGGTTTTTGAACCAAAATAGCTCAAATGGGCTAGCTTAAAGAATGTGCTCAGAATTTAGGAACCATGACTTCAGGGGGGATAAAATTTGGGGAACTTCTGGCTGGTTCTGTGTCTAGTTCTGCTTTACATTTTTATATATTCATTAAAAATCCAGTGTCATATTAATGGAGTAACTTGGTTACTGAAATGTAAAAAGCTTGAGTTAGTTGTTGAATCTAAATATTCATGTAAGGGATGCTCAGATATCTGGATTTTGTACCTCTAGACTGCATTTTTTACCTGATTGACAGGTGTATGGGCTGTGCTAGATCATCAAGATTTGAGATGTAAACTTTGTTCTGGTTTATATGCACCAATTTAAAGTGTTTTCACTTCTGTGTACAAAGTAACAAAAAAGGCAATTTAACTGTTTACATTATTAGAACAATTGATCAGTGGAACGACTTGCTTCTAGAAGTTGTGGATGCTCTAACACTGGAAGTTTTTAAGAAGAGATTGGACGTTTGTCTGAAATGGTACAGGGTTTCCTGCCTGAGGGGTGGGGATTGGACTAGAAGACCTCCAAGATCCCTTCCAGCTCTGTAATTCTGTTAACATCTTTAAGGGGGAAGATTCAATAAGATAACATTATTGGTTGAATTGTTCAGTTCCAATTGATATACTGATTTTATCAGGATGTAACATACATAGTAAACTTTAGTAAATTTATAGTGAACTGATGGTAAATGTATAATTATATAGACTGTTGTTCATCTTCTATGCTGCCACAATTATATTTCACGTATACAATATTATGCAGAGTTGGTTTCTAAGAAAGTGTCTCCATTTCAGCATGTTTATCTATATGTATAATTGATGAATGAATTAGATATTTGTCTTCATTGTATGGCTTAGTCTCTACAGTGAAAAGCTACTATAATGGAGTATTAGCAGCCAAAGATAGGCATAATGATCATTCCACTAAAACTAAAGTGTCTGAGACATTTAAATTTTGCCTTGTTCCATATAGCTCTCTGATGAATAAAATTCTCAAAGAGCCCTTTTAAATATTTTTTAGCCTTGAGTTTGCACTCTTTCTTGCTTGAGGATATGATCCTGTTATTTTCAAGAGACTTATAACTTGGTGTAACTTGACTTCTAATATGGTTTCTTGTTGCTGTTGTTATTATCACAAATCTCACTTTGGCTGGGCAACGTCTGTTCTACAGGGACTAAAATGTTATGGAATTGTTTTCTCTCTCTTCATTCCTGCATATATTTTAGGCACACATATGTATCTTATGTGTGTACATATATATATGCTCAGCACTTCAGAGTGTCAGTTGATATCCAATATTCTGTAATTGTGTGAGGATGAGGTAAAAGTACAAGAAAGAATTCTTCAATATGGAGAACCAAGAGATGGTATGGAATGCCCCAATAGCTTCTCAGGTAGAAGCAATTTTGACTATAATTCCAAGTGATGATTAACTTATATTAGACTGGATCTGCTATTATCACAAATGTAGCGTTGAGGGGGAGAAGTTCTCACTTCCTCGGCAATACTAATTGATAATGAAAACTCCTGATCTGCAAATAATAGTAGAAAAAAAATAGACTCATCTTTTATCGGGATCATTGAGAAAGCCATGTGAGTTTTAAACTAAAAAAATATTACTACTCTCTTCCTCTCTCTATGAAGCATACTCTGACACACAGCTAAAAAACCTCAATTAAAGGGCTCCCGTTAATCATATAAAACTCCATATATGGGGATATGACATAATATGTATCTCTCTGTCTAGACCTTAAAAGAAAGTGGACTGCATTTACCATTCTGATAACACTTTTAGATATCCTCTCCTGGAGTTGCTGAGTGCCAGGATCATAAATAGTTCCTAAATCAAAGGCGCTGTATATAGTTATCTAAAGTGCAAACATATGTGAGTTCAATTATAGAGCTTGAACCCTATGGAATAACATTTGGCTACCCATGTCTGAAGATTCTCAGTAAGGATGACACAAGTAATGTGTTGCCTCTTGGTGGTCACTCTAATCCAAAGAAACCTACAAAAGATATGTTCTGTGTAAAAATAAAGAAACCCATCACCATCCCTTGGATGGAAATTATGTAAACCTCCCAAACGAATATCTGACATAAAATTTGTATCCCTGCATTGAGAGCTTACGAGAAAGTGGACTGTATATATTTTTCTGATAGTTGTGATGGTAGTAGTGGTGTTTATAGTAGTAGTAGTAGTAGTAGTAGTAGTAGTAGTAGTAGTAGTTTCTACTTGCAGTAGAATCTTCTATCTAGTGATGAAGTATTTATTTATTTAATGAGACATTTTAGAAGCCACATAACTTGTCATTTCAGTTGGTTTAAGAGGTTTTATTCTCCGCATTTTGAGCCACAGACGTCATTATCCCTAAATATCCTTGTTGCCAAAAGAACTTAAAACAGGCATGCTCCATGGCTCCATTCAGTCTGCCTTTTCATCAAATGTAAATGGAATAGCTGAGAGATACCTTTCTTGAGATTTAAATGGCAACACATGTTTGAAGTGGTACTTGGAAATAATGGTAAGAAAATAGACCAGCATATAGTAATAGAAAGGCAAGGAAAAGAAAGTTGTCCTACTATTAGCCATATAAACAACAAGACCTAGCTCATGTATTTAATTTTTCTCAATGTGTATATATTTTGGTCTTTAAGGACTTACATTCATACAAAAATCAAAATAGTTTGTTCAAAGGGCAAAGGGGAAAGGAGAAGTCTATACTCTACTGGAATGATTGTCATTGAATTTGGAACCCTGTTGTGTAGTAAATATAAAAAAATGTTAAAAAATGGAGTTTATAAGCAACTCCCCCTCTCAACATCAGGTGATGCCATCAGTAAGAATGCATTGTTTTTGTGGTTATGTTGGTGGATTTATGCAATATTTTTAAGGTCTTGAATGCTGCATATCATAGGACTTAGTTCTCAATAATAGATTTGTATTTATCACACCCTGGAGACATTTATGGAGTATGAGTTGAAATGTTCATGCAGGAATGCAATCTACATGTCAAGATTATACTGGTTTTTAAGAGTAGAATAAAACAGCAAGATAAAAGCTGTGTTCTTGTATGAACAAAGGGATTAAAACCTTTTTGTATGCTGCATATGATATATAATTAGTTGAATAATTGTATCTAACTGGTGGCATGATAGTATGAATAAATAGCCACAAAACCTACTGTGTTCCTTTTCTGCAAGAAATTCTTATTTCCTCTTATTTAATTAAAATAAGGACGGTTAGCAAGAATTATCAAAAATCATCTTACAATTATTAAATCATCATTAAGAACTTTGAGTGCCTTGAGATTTCTTCAAATTTTTTCAAACGGCACAGTTAAAATGCATATTCATTTTATTGTCTATTAATTTTCATCTGTTCATTTTGACACATCTGAATATAATCTATTTTCCTAAATGTATAGATAATGTATGTGATAACAGATTTTAAATCATCGTAGGATAGCTATCCTATTAGTTGATATCATTCTGGTGTTTATTAAATTTATATGCCATTGGATTCCTAGTGAAATAATGTTTAATAGTTTTGTAAAATATGTTATGATGTTAGAGTAGTGGCCCCCAACCTTTTGGGCACTGGTTCCATGGAGAAAGGATTTCCATGGACCAGAGGCGGCATGGTTTGGCATGCTGCCTGCCTACTGCGAATGGGACTTGGCTTGTTTGTGCAGCCTGGTTGCTGGCAGGCCATGGACCAGTACCAGTCCATGAACTGGGGGTTGGGGACCCTGTGTTAGACTTTATGTAAATCTACATACATTCATTCTGTTTGCTTGGCATTTAAATGTGTGAATGTTTTTTCTTAGAGCTTTAAGATAAACCTGCTTTTCTGATCTCTTTCCCTCGGCAGTCACATGCTTAGAAATGCATTATGACACATCTCCTTGTTTTTTTAAGGGACATTCCTTAAAAACCTTGGATAGATTTCGTTTTAGTTTTATGGGAACACTAGCTATTTGTACCTGTGCTCTGCTACGGGTTTGGTATGATTAGCTGCAGATGCCCCGTGGAGGAGGATAGGCCTCGGAAAGGACAGGCCTCCGAAAGCACTTTGCAGGCCTTGTTGGTCCTCCCCCACCATACATCCGAAGCCCCACGGGTGGCCAGAAATCGATTCACGGGGCTCCTGGAGGCTTCTAATCAGGTCCGTGGGCCTATCACTAGGCCTCCCAGAGCCCCATGAATCGATTTTTGGCCATCCGCGGGGCTCTGGAAGGTCTGGAGATCAGGCTGCGGGCCTAATTAGAGAAATTTTGTTGTAGTTTGCTCGTAGAGGGGGAGCAAAGATATGTATGAATTTTCAGTAGTGTAGCTTTTATGGTTTTTGAGATATAGCGATGAGTCAAACGTAAGTGAGTGAGAAATGAATGATCAATGAATCGTTTTTGACAAATATTACTATAGTTACAAAATGTTGAAACTTTCGGTTGATTATTGTTTTAGTAGTTAATTATTACAGTCTACTATTTATAAAATAGTCTGGGGAAAGTATAAAAATAAGATACAGAATATTTCTAAAAGTTCTAAAAATATTTACAATATTCTATCAATTCTGAGGTTTAGGCTGTATTTTAGGAAGAATATGTCACAGCCAAGCTTATCAAATCCATTGAATTCTAGATGTTTCTTGTTTCCAACTTTTTAAGATAACAGCAGTTGCAGTCTTTTTTTTGCCAGTTGTTTGAGAAAAGAATTTGCAAGCAAAGCTTTTAAAATTGTAGAATAAATTTGTGTGAATTATTGACAGCAATGTAAAATAAATGCATATTATTATTATGGATTATAATTCTATTTTAGAAGGGTAAAGATTGATCTTGATATTTTTCAGGTTTAACCGTTTGTTTTCAGTGGTTAGCAGTTGCACAAAGAGAAGGCTGACTTTTCTGTTTACTTTTAACCAGTGACTTGGACCAGTGCCCCTCAAACCTTTGGGCACCAGGGACTGGTTCAGTAGAGAAAGACTTTTCTGAGGACCAGAGGGGCATGGTTTTGTGTGTTGCCGGCATCTCACAAAAGGGGTTTGTCTTGTTTGAGCGGCCCAGTTGCTGACGTGCTGGACCAGGGGTTGGGGATCCCTGACTTAGACTTTACACAGGATTTTGTAAATTCAGTTTAATATATCCTTCTTTAATTCTTACAACTGAGACTCTTACAGAGCTCTTCTAAATAAAGCAACTGTCAGGCAATGACATCCCACCTGTGGAATTTACATCTAGTTAGGATTGCCTGCCTATTGCCATTTTAGGATTGTTTATTAAAGTGCTTGTAAAGATTTTTCTCTTGACTTCTTTCATTTTTCTACTTATTTGAGGTTTTGGTGTACTAAACTTCTCTCCTTTTTAATAATATTTTTATTGGTTTTCATTTAATTGTACAGTTTACAGCGTGAGTCAATAAAAATAAAAGCAGAATGAAAAACAATTGATTCCATTGGGTTCATGATTGGAAGTAAAGAGGGGATTAGCACAGTACTACATACATTGTTTTCGTATTCTAGTTTCTTATACATATATACAATATTTTTTATACAATATACAATATTGTATCTATATACAATATTTTTTCTTTGGTCTTACATTTATTTAACTTTATACTTTGAGCTCTATTTGTTAACTCCAGTTTCAAGTTACTTCACAGTACATTCTGTTTATCGGCATCCCAATCTGGGATGTCTTGTTAAAAATTTATATGTTGATCATGTATTGTTTCTGTAGCCTTACGAGACTGCAGTGTTCTTTTCATGTCGTATATTCTGTTTATCAATCTAGATATTTTTTGTACATTTCTGCCTCTCCTTTTATTTCCTTCTTGTTCATCTTTAAGTTATAGTTTTCTTCCTTATCCTCTTTTCTTTCCTCCTCCTCTTTTTCTACATTCTTTCCGTTTCCCTTATGTCTTCCATTTTTCGCTTGCTTCCTATCTTTGCTTGTTTCCTCTATTCTGCTCTTAAATAAGTCCTTCCCTGTGTTCTTCCATTACCTTTCTTACCTATCTTTCCACACTTTATCTTACTACCTTCCCTCTTTATTCTAGCTTTCTAATGTTTACCCTCTCTACTTTTTTCCCCTCTCCACATTCATTCCATTCATTTCCTATTCTCCTTTTTCTCCTTTTTTCTCCTTTCCTCTTTCTTAACTCCTTCCTTAATCTTCCCTGAATCCTCTTTTCCTACCTTACTCTTTTCAGTTGGTTTTTTCCTGATCACTCAGTTTACTCTTTGTTTCTACTTCATTCTAGACTGTAACTCCCTTTTCATCCTCCTATATCCTTCTATCTCCTTTTCTTTCCATCACTACCTTCCTCATTCCTCTTGTTCTTTTAGTGCTTTGCCCTGTTAGTGGTTTGTTTCTGGCTATTTTTGTGCACTTTTTGTTCTAGTTTTAAGCTTCCTTCTTCCCCCCCATCTACTTCCTCTCTTCTTTCCTTCTCTACATTCCCTTTTCCACCTTCTACATTCTACTCTCTTTATTTCTCTCATTCTTTCTTTCTTACCTCCCATCTCTCCTTTTCTTCCCTTCTCTACATCTTTCTTACCCACTTTCCTTCTAACTTTCTTCTCTGTCCCCTTTGTCCTTTTCTTCCCCCTAAACATATAGGTATATTTTGAGTTCTTAGTAGTTTTTGGGTATATTCATCTATCAATCACTTGCTAAGTCTTTCATTTCTACGTCCTTGTTTGTTTTCTAACCATTTATTGAATCTTGTCCAAGTCTGATAATAATCTGTTTTCTCTTTGTTCTCTAACCTTATTGTAAGTCTGTTTAATTCTGCACAATCCATTATTTTCTTTATAATTTCTTGTTCCTGTGGTAGGTGTTCCTTTTTCCAGTTCTTAGTGAATATCAGTCTGGCTGCCGTCAGTATATGCAGGGATATGTATTTATCTTGTTTATTTACTTTCTCTTTAATTATACCCAGCAGAAAGGTTTCTGGATTGATTACAATTTCTGTGCCCAATATTTCTTTTAAACATTTGTGGATTTTTGCCAAGAATTTTTTTGCATGATGGCATATCCACCATATATGATAGTATCTTCCAACCTCAGATTTGCATTTCCAGCACCTGTCTGCCTTATTTTCTGCTATTCTCACTATTTTTTCTGGAGTTATATGCCATCTATAGAACATTTTATAAAGATTCTCCTTATATGTTGTTGAAAGGGTTAACTTATAATTTTGCTTCCATAGTTTTTGCCAATCGTCTAGGCCTATAGTGTGTCTGAATGTTTTTTGCCCAAATTATCATAGTCTCCTTTACTCGCTCTTCTTCCATTTCCATATTTAGTAGCATCTTATATATTTTTTTAATTATTTTTCATCTGAATTTAGCAGTGCTTTGTCAAATTGTATTTGTTCTTTGTATATGTCATATTGTGATTTATCTTGTTTGAATCGTGATTTAATTTTCGCATATGTCCACCATGTAATGTCTATTTCTTGCTTGTTTAACTTGTCCCTCGATTTTAATTTTCCTTCTCTTTCTAGTAAATCTTGATATATTGTTATTTTCTCCCAGTCGATAAAGCTTGGACAAGTAAAAGCTTCCATTGCGGAAACCCAGGTTGGAATTTTCATGTAGATGTGTTTTTTTTAGCTTTTTCCCATACTGTTATTAGAGCGTTTCTTATGTAGTGATTTTTAAAATAACTATTAATTTTATTTTTCCCTTACCATAGGTAGGCATGCCATCCTAACCATAAATCATGTCCTTCGAGACTTAAAATTCTTTTATTTTTTAATATTATCCATTCTTTTAACCAGCCTAGGACTGCGGCGTTATAATATAGTTTCCAATTAGGCAGCCTGAATCCTCCATTTTCCCTAGCCTCTTGTACTAGTTTTAATTTAATTGGTTATGTTAGAGTTATGCGGGAGGTAAGCCCTTTAAGAACCCCTACTGGTTGGTTTACGCAACTGCAAGTTGAGCCACACCTATCCTAATTGCCTCAGGACTCAAGGCATATAAGCCAGCAGTTTAATCATACCTCTCTCTTGCTTT
>JANHFO010009759.1:83092-95971 GCA_032468095.1 Pareas carinatus | reverse complement strand
CTATCTATCTATCTATCTATCTATCTATCTATCTATCTATCTATCTATCTATCTATCTATCTATCTATCTATCCTTATATAACGCTTAACAGTGCTTTACAGTACTCTCTAAGCAGTTTATATAGTCAGCATATGGCCCCCAACAATCTGGGTCCTCATTTTACTGACCTCGGAAGGATGGAAGGTTGAGTCAACCCTGAGCCAGTGAGAATCGAACTGCTGAACTTTGATGATTAATGGCAGATGGTAGTTGGCAGAAAGAGCCTGCAGTGCTGCTTTTAACCACTGCACCATCCTGGCTCCTAATATACAAATACGCAATAATTTTTATTACTTGTCTTTAAAAATGTCTTACCTTGCTTGTTCTTGTTCTAATAAATTGGTAAATTCGTCACTTTTTTCCATGTATTCTGAGTGTTTTCTCTTCTCATCCTCAAGGTTGTGCAAAGTTTGCCTATGAGATTTTTCTACCATCAGGAGCTGCCCAAGCATCCGTCTATGTGTTTCTTTATGTTTTTCAACCAATTTGTCAAGCTAAAAAAGTAACAAGGTTCTCAGTTTAAACGATGTCTATCGATGGCTAAGAATGTATTATTACATTTATTATTTACTCAAAATATTTATAGGTAGCTTATCTATATTTCATATTAACAAATATGGCAAAAAGATTGTAAAATGGGACATAATTACCTAACAACAGGCATTTAGCCTGGAAATTTTGGTCTCAATTCTGGTGGTTAGCTGAGGACTACTTTTAGGTTGTACTTGTCAGATTCGGTCTGACTCTAAGCACCATCATTGAACCTTTAATTTTTTTTCATTAAAGGTTGAAGTACATCATGTATGTGAGGTTTGATTTTATCTGATTTTATTTTTCAGTTATCTTAATCCTGGTTGGGCATAGTAGAACTATACTGTATGTCAATGATTAGAATGGAATACAAGCTCAGTTATAAAAAAAACAAATGAACAAATCTTTCCAGAATGTCTAAGCATATTAAGGATTGTAGGACTGAAGGCCAAAACATGCATTTCCTATTTCCTTTCTAGGCTATACTTCTTTGCTATCTTACTGATACACTGGCTTTGGTGAGGAATGTTATGAATTTATTATTTATAATTTGGTCTGCATAGTTAAGAGTGCATTCTGGATGATCATGTTGATTTATTCAAGTATTGTTTGTTTGTTTGTTTGGAAACTCGCCTTTTTAACCAATGAAGTGCTCTCTGTTTAACTGTTGGCATGTTAATTTTTCCAGTAGGATAAAGGACTCATTCCACACAGTAATTAGTTTCTGCTTCCTTATTAGGTGATGAAAGTTCTTTGTTGCTGCTGTTGTTACACTGATGAGTTGAATTAATGTCTATTAAAGGGAAACATAACATGAAACAGATTTCCCTCATTTCTCATTGTTTTGGCAGAGTTAGAAGTCCTTTGACCAAGATAGTCTAGACTTCCTGATTTTATCAAAGGGCTTGTCTCTGTTGGACTGGATTTTCTGATCAGCAATCTAGATACTGTATTTTTCTACATATAAAACTTGAAATAAATTTGTCTGGAATTAGTCATATATAAAAGAAGCCAAATGAAATTCTCTGTATGTGCCCATACATACACACACATGCACACACACACATCAGTGCTTTAAACAACTGTTGTCATTTACTCATCTTCAGCAGTTGCAGGATGTGGGGTTTTTTCAACATTAGCTAAATGGTACTATTTTAAATTTTGTAAAAAAAACAACAACAATTTGGTGAACTATTCTGACTGGCTCCTCTCAACTAGTTGATCAAATTTCAGTGAAAATATTCCATTCAGAATTCATTCACCTTTTCAATCATATTGCATTTTAAATTCTGTTAACTTTTATTATCATGCTATAAGATGTCATAAGAATGTAAGATGCACCTAACGAAGAGGGATTTGGCCAGTTCATCAATCTACATTTCCATAATAATGAAAGACACACACACATCCCCCAGCACAACTTTCCATCTTTTCAACAGCTCTTTTCTAAATACGATATGAATGTAGTGCTGTCGTTCCTTTTGTATATATTTTGAATACATTTCCTTGTATTCACTAGAATAGATTGTATCAATGTGGCGAACGGAGAACTGTTTTTGAAATAAAGAAACATTGGGACTGAAATTTTAGTACAAATGCACTTTATCTTATTGCAAGAGAGACTTCGTATGAACATAAAACACCAGTGTTCTAGGACCTTCATTGATTACAAATAGGATTCTAAGTGCAATTTAAAGTGCTGTTTTTAACCTATAAAGTCCTGTATGAATTATATATTACACATACTAAGGATTTTGAAGGTTTCACCCCGAAGCAATGTTTTGGGTGGTCCAGGAGCCAGTGTTTATTAGTTCAGATCTATCAGTCTTGAGACTCTAGAATAACTTCCCCTTAGTGATTTCATGGTACTTTCTTTCCTCTATTTAGAAATATAGTTAAGAGTGAGCTATTTTGTTTGCTTTTATATGTATTTTTATTTTTATTTGCTAATTGTATCTATTTTATATACGGCATTGATTTTTTTTACTTGAACATTGAAGTCTACGATTGCAATAAATATACTGACTTAAAATCTGCTACTCTTTGATTATAACTACAAACAAGGTATACTTCTGAAGTTCATTAATTACAATTTTTCCTTATATTTGTTGTGGAATAAATCCATAGTTTAAATAAGTTTAAATTTTATTGACTGAAAATGGCATTGGACTGTCTTGGAAATCTTCTCATTGCATATATTTTTGAAAAAGAAAATCTACCCATCTCTTGTAAAACTGGCATATTGATATACCAAATTCAGTTTCTTTTATTATAGTACCTTTTATGTAGTGGTAAACATTTAGACTAAATAAATTTGCTGTTGGATGTTTTTAATAATGAAATATAAATTCATGGATTCTCTATCACTTGTAGCCAAGAAAAGTGGTTTACATACTAGGTGTTACGTAGAATGAACTGGTCTTTATAAAATGGTTTTGTATATCTTTCAAGACTGATGAGTAAATGGCACCAAGTGAACTTTATAATTACTTAAAAAACAATCTGTTTGCCTTTGCTAGTATCTCATTATAGGAGAAGACAATGCCGCAGTATTTGTCACTGTGGAAATTCATAGTCTCAGGCTGAGAACTGGAACCAGAATAGAATTACTGTAATTTAGTAATTTTCAACTGCCAGAGCTCTTATGTTGTTGGCATCATTTAAGGTAATGTCAGATATTAAAATATCGATGATGATGAGATCTAGACATATGATAAATTATCAAATCATTGTGAGGAATTTACTTAGCAGCTTGCTTCTTTTTTGCATTTGAGGTGTAACTCTTTCCATTGCCTCTTGTTTTTTATAAACATCTAACATGAGTAACAAAATTAATAATATTTTGTCTTCGTAATTTTGGAATAGGTTTTTTTTTTGGAATTAAAGATTTTTATTATTTTTCATTTTATCACGTTTCAAACATCCACGACAAGGGGAAGAAGTACAGTCGGGAGATAAATCCAAACAAGTAATTTTACAATATTTATCATAATGTCTTGTATCATCTGACACCTTTTATACCATAATTTCTACATTTTGTATCATATTTATAAATTTCTATTCCTTTTTTTAGATAATTTTCTTCTCCTTCTCCCCATCCTTCCCTCTTGCTCTTGTCCTTTCTTTCTAAAACCCTTCTTTTCCCCTTCTTCCTCTTTCTACCCCTTCTTCCCCTTCCCCTTGCACTTCCCTCTCCTGTTTCTTCTTCCTCCTCTCCACTTCCTTGTACCTTCTTCCTACTTTCTTACCCTTTTTCTTCCTCCCTTCCTCTTCTCTCTTCCTACTTTCCTTTACCACTCTTATTAGCAAGTAATTTTGGAATAGATTTTTGAAATGTTCCGGCTGGTATTCATTAGCCTCTTCTACTTCCCAAACTTTAATAAATATAATAGAACAATATCATTTTGATTTTTTTCCCCTTTAGTTATTTATTTTTGCAGTTAATATTGCCAAGTCTAGTAGTGTTAGAAACTCTTTTGGTGCCATATGGCATTAGGAGGAAAGCTGATCCAAGTAAAAAGTCCAAGTTATGTTTGAAATCTGTGATGAGAGGATTATGTCCATTCCTTAGATTATTTCAATTCATACAGCTTTTATGACTTAATATTCACTATAATTTGAAAATTAATTAATTATACAGTTGTATTTACATTATAAATACAGGATTATGGCAATGA
Organism: Pareas carinatus; assembly: GCA_032468095.1. NCBI lineage: Eukaryota > Metazoa > Chordata > Lepidosauria > Squamata > Pareidae > Pareas > Pareas carinatus. Next base: position 91,723 of record JANHFO010009759.1, on the reverse strand, counting down.
ACGTTTGCCTGACATTAGTTTAGATCTGAGTGTGAAATCTTTTTGTATATTTACTAATCTTTCCTCTCAAAGTTGGAAAATGCTCAGTGAAAATATTTTGTCCAAAATATTGTTTATGTTTACCTATAATGAACGACATGCCTAGTTATGTGTATTTCCGTGAAACTGGAACTAGCTGATGTAGGTATTATTTTATTATTGTCCAGCTATTTGTCAATGCTGATTCTTAAATTTCTATCTTATTCATAATACATTTTAAAATAAAATATTGACATTTTGAATTGCTAGTTAAATAGTGATGAAGGCTATTTGCTTTTATTGTTACTGTCTTTGTAAACATATGATGCCATATCGCTTAACTATGGAAATAAAAATGCCATTTCTACCAAGCATAGGAAGCATCCCACATTTTCACTTCCAAGCAAAGAAAACAAAAATTATTCAGGATAGAAGATGAAACCTAGAAGCCTGAGGCCTTATCTTACTGGGAGTATCATAAAAGAATAATCTATAATCTTCAGGAATTCATTTGCAATCTTCTATCTGCTTTCCCTTCACTTTGCCTGCCATATGTCAGTGCTGCTAACCCAAAAACATCATCACAACTTTTTTTCATCCAAAGCAACTCTTTTATTCGTTTATTTATCCCACCTCTATTTTTTCCTCCTTTATCTTTTCTATGTTGCCTTGCCTTTTTTAGTATAGTCTCTATCATGTTATTCAAAATCAGTTGTAGTTCTTGATGTAATGAAAATCTTGGCGCATGTATTGTGGCATATACATACACACAAATTGGCAAACAAATACACATGTATATATTTTTAAAAATGGCCTGTTAAAAGTTCTGTAAATATGATGTATAGGAATAAAGAGGTAGAAGTAACTATCTAAAACTATTTTTAAACTGTGTGTGTGTTTGCAGAATATATTACATTCTAGGCCTCCTAAGCCTGCTTGTTTACATATAATTTGTCCTAGGATAAGCCCTTGATTTTCCTAGGGCAAGATCTGCAGACACTAAATATCTGACAAGGTCAAAGGTTACCATTCCAAAATAATTAACTTGTATAAACAGAGACAGAGTTTGATTGTGATGCTGCTGCAATGAAGTCTACATGCCAGTTGGCTGAATCAGCTTACCAATTTTTCCAGCTCCAAAGGCCTAGAAATGCATCCGGTCCAAGCATAACACTATACATGAATTGTTTATAAAGTATGTCATACATCAAGGGAAGGGGAAAGGGCAGTCAAATTGCAACAGAGGCAAGTGTCTTAGCAATGTGGAATAGTTATGGATGATCCCTTTGCTTGTAGATTTTGTTTAGTGTGCTGGCTGAATTCAGAAATCAAGGTTAAATTCATTAATTGTTTAGACTTTCTATCTTTTGACAGCTGCATTTAAATTTATTATCTTTGAAATTCACAACTGAAGTAGATGTCAGTTCATAGTAGAGATTTAAAGCCTGGGATCCTTAAGTTCTGAACTTATTGTTTATGTTGTCCAGCAAAACAATATTTTGCTTTGTTGACACTTGCCCTTTTTCAGTTAAATCAATTATTCACTGAATTCTAAGATTTATTCCGGTTTAAGCATGCATCGTACATACCACTCCCATCGGTTTTTCATAGATATCCTCTTGCCATAATGTAGTTTTGGCTTGTATAGCATCTCGCTGGAGTGCCTCAAGGACTTTCTTGGGAGTAACAAAGCCATATTGTGCTTCTAGTAAAGCCAAGTTAATTTTTTCAGCCTTTAAAACTCCTATCACTTCATCCTGAGCCTGCAAAAATGCAGATTACTTCAATAAGACCAACACTGCATATGAACTGTTTGAAATACTTGTATATTGTTTCTTGAATTTGCTGCACAATTTTAAGGGTACCTCATTATACTATTGATAATTTCTACTGAAGGTTATTCAACATTGTTTAAAATGCATTTGGTACGTGTATGTTTGGAAAAGCAATTAAAACAACAGCAGTTATGTAAAGCGATAACTTGTTCCTTCCCTCCATCGCCCCTAATTCATTCTTTACTCCTTTAATTCTACTCTTGCTACAATGTTTGGGTTATTCCACAGGTTAATCGTTCAAAGGAAGTAATGTTTTTTTTTAAAAAAAAAGACAGTTGTAGATAGTGTGCAAATAAATAGTAATTCCAATATCTTTTTTTATGTTTTTTATATTTTATGTGGGTTTGCAGGCAAACTCTGTACACAGCCTGGAGTTCAATTCTAATGTGGTAAAGGTTGACTCAGCCTTGCATCCTTCTAAGGTTGGTAAAATGAGAATCTAGAATTGTTGGAGGCAAAATGAAAATTAATGCTTACATTGTAAACCACCCAGAGAGTGCTGTAAAGCATCATGGGGCGGTATACAAACCTAAATGCCATTGTTATTGCTATTCTTAATCAAACTCATACATCTTAATGAGCCATAGGTTTTGCAAAATAAAAAAGTACTTTAGCAGTATTTTCATGTCATTCTCCCTTCAGCAACTTTACGACCAAAATACAAAGCAACCATTCATTATTTTAAGTTAAGCCAGAAGGTCTCTGCTACTATTGTTATGTACATGTATTAATACATTAAAACCAATGAAATACACTATGCAGAGAATGTGACATTCTGTAGCATACATTCCAATACCGTATATAAATCCAATCAATCAATCAATCAATCAATCAAATATAATAATATCAGTTCTTTAAAACAAGATTGGCCTGAAAATGGATGACAGAATGATCTGAGTATGATTATGCTTATCTTCATGTTATTTAATATATTTAAAGATTTTCAGGACTTTGGATTTGTGGAATTGGAACCCTCAAGTGACAGACAGACCCTGGTAAAACCTTTTATAAAACTTTCCTAAGAAATTATCTTTAAAATTCAAGTACACCATATTTAATTGGAATTCTAATTGAAATTAGCAATCAGCAAAGTCAGCTGGTATTCATAGTTAAAGTAGGATGCTAATTAAAGTAACTAAAATCACTATGGTGTTAAAGTAACTAGGGGCTAATAAGATAGTGAAAATTTTATATGGAAATAACACAAACCAGACATTAGGAGTGTGTTACAGGATAAAGAATTATAGTAGTTAAGACTGGGAACCAAGATCTTTCATATAAAGGTGAAAAGAAAGTATCAAATATGGAACCACCAATGAAATATTTTTTTTAGAACAAAGCTCTATTGTTCAAGAAGTGATTCCATTTAGTCCAAACTATAGATTGTGAATTGGGTCTAATCACTGTCTGTAATATGAAAGTTACTAGTTTGTCTCTACCACTGAATTCATGGTGATTCAGTGTAAGTATAATGCGTCCAATCAAATGAAATGGTTTATTTGCATATGTCTAAAAAGACGTTCTGTAACCCCACCCATCTTTAGATAATTCTTTTCTACCTCTGATTTACTGTAATTATCAATACATTAATATTTGCTTCAACATAAGTGTGTCTTGTTCTCTAGTTCAAACAAACCCACAGAAGGCAATATTTCCTACCACAGAAGCAAATTACAAATATTGTTTTTTAGATGGCCTGGGTCCCTTCAGGGAGAAGGGCGGTATAAATAAAAATAAATAAATAAATAAATAAATAAATATTGAATTTCTTTTCAAATCTGTTATTTTTAAATTGAGTAAATCTTTCATTCTCAGAAAGAATATTATACTATTTTTATTCTTGATAACTACTATAAGGATAGTCTGTGCTTCCAAGTGGAAAGTGCATACAACATGAAACCATTTTGAATTATCATTCTTTATATTTATGTTACATCCAAAATTTGATTTTCTCTTAACATAAAGTCCTAATATTCTAACCTTCAGTGATCTGTTAAATGAGGATAGATTTTCAACCACTTGGATGGAAATTATTCCTAGTCTCAATTTTATGGTTTATACTGTGCTTATTACTGTCAATAATTATATATTTCTAAAAAAATTTAAAATGATATTACTTAATCTGTTATTTAAAACTAATTATTGTTGGAAAAAAATAAAAATAAATTCTAATAATTTTTGGTAGTTTGTAAAAACAAATGGGGTTTTTGTTGGCTATTATTTGAAACTGGCTTATTCTAAACAATATAAGTGAACTGTATAAGTGAACTAAACCAACCTTGGTCCCTTTATGACTTTAAGTCTCCAACCTTGGTCCCTTTATGGCTTGTGAAGTTCAATTCTCAGAATTCCCCAGCCAGTATAGCTGGCTGGAAAATTCTGGAAATTTACATCCACAAGCCTTAAAGGAACCAAGGTTGGAGACCTCTGAACTAAATAATATAAATGAGCGAGTGCTTGCTTAGCTACCATTGGATATTATGACAGCCCCCCCCCAAAAGGTACATAGGATCTAATTCTGGTGACTATCAACCTCCAATGTGATCTCATGACTGCTTTTCAGGCAGTTGGCAACCAGTCTGTATTTCTGACTGTTTGCAGCGTCCTGCGGGGGTGTGACCACAATTTATCTTGTTTTTGCTGAAAGCTAGCATATATGTCTGGATTTCAGCAAAAGCACCACATAGCAAACTATGAGTTTACTTAATGACTGCCATCTTCACTTATCAATTGCAGTGGTTGCTTTACAAGTGAAGCATTTGCTTGACAACCACTGCAAAAGAGGTAGCAAAAACTACTTTATGAACAATACATAAGCTTCATTGGGGTTGTAAGTCGAGGACTGCATGTATTACAGAAAAGATTCCTTAACCTGGGGAAAAGAAGGAATATGTGGAACAGTAACTCTGTGTTAATCACACTACGTGCAAGTTGATCTGAAGAACTGCTCTGCTAAGCTTTCAAGATTTTGCTACAGTACTCTATTAACAATAAAGTTTATACCAGAAATCCGAATCTGTCTTGTTTCCTGATTTTGTTTGTTTCAGAAGCCTTGACTTGGTAGCCTGCTAAATTTCAACTTAGATTTCAAATGATTAAGATGGAGTTGCTTCTTATGTTTTCTGAATCTCTGGATTAATTTTTTTCAATTGTCTATTTCTTTCCTGTAAAGGTCTTCCTTTCTCCTCTATATTCCTAGAGCAGTGATGGCAAACCTATGGCATTCAGAATTTGTAATGAAATTATAATTATATACTGGCCTGCAACTCCCCCTCTAGCACACTCAGAAGAAATAAAAGATCATCTCGAGAAAGGTCTTCACCCTTTTCGGAATTGATTTTTGGCCCCTTGTTTAATTCAGGACTTGTTAGGATGGTGTCAGTCTCTGCTGCATAATTTCTTTTTGTTTGTCTCCTTTTCATCTTCTTCTTTTCATCTGAATCTTCCACATAGATGTCATTTATCTTCTCTTGACAGTGTTTTAATTTTGAAGTACTTTCTTTATTGTTATTTCTAGAATACATTTTCAAATACCTGAGGGAGGAAAAGGAAAAGGAAAATTTAAACACAAAGAAAAATATATGTAGACTCTTCAAAGAATCAGTTTTCCATATGGATTTATAGACCCACATATTTTATCTGAATAAATTAGCTAAAAAAGCTCATATTTATGTCACAGAGTCTTCAGCAATGGCAATGTTACCTATTAGAAGTTTTGTTTAGAACCTTTCTCCTTCTATGATAGGGATGTCTAATGTCTGCTAGTGGCATTCCATAGTTAGACAAATTTTTCCCAGCCCTTCAAGTGAGATTCATTTGTACGCACAATATGAAACCTGCCGCTAAAATATCATTTTTCCCTATCTAATATTAGCGCCTCACTTTTTGGAATATAACATTGGCAAGATTATCACTGAAGTCCATATTAAATCCACGCAATGCCGTTTCTATCACATTTTGATAAAAAATAAGACCTACTATATTCAGGAAGCATTGTTCATTGTACTTTATTTGTGTGCTCTGAACAAATCCGCAAAGGAGTTAATGCCAGTGGCTTGATTGGTTTTTAAAGAACAGCATCATAGAATATGAAAGAAAACTTCAAATGTGACAAAAATAATAGCTAAAAAAAAGCCATGTAGAATATGATCACTGGCTGAAATAAAAATATACTTGAATCTAGGGTAAGTAATCATGCTGTGTGGGTATTTTGAGAAGTGTTTAATTCTAAGAAGCAACACTGAGCTGACTTCGATTTCAAAAACCTAATCTACAGCCTTCCTTAAGAAAGGATGCACGAATATTCCATTTGGGCTAGAATTTTGCCTATGCAGTAAAGTAGATATAAAAACCATAGAAGATTATGTGGAGAGTTTTTATTTATGTTCAGAGATGATAAACCTAAATCTAAATCTAAATAAAGTATCCTGGTCATTTTGACCAGTTCTGTTTATAATTTTTCCTTTCAGACAAATATGATTCTGTTACTCTAAGTGTAGCCAAAAATGTATATGTAAAATGTACAGCTGACCTTTAGGATTATGCTAACAGATAATAGGCTAACAGACATTATGAGTTCCATACAGATAAGCTGAGAAGTAAAGTAATAAAAGACTTTATTTCCATAGCTAAAATATCTGTAGGTATTATGATCGACCATGAAATAAAAAAAAGTCATCTTTGGAGAAAGGTCATGACAATCTATATAAAACATTATAAAAGACATCACACTGCCAACAAAGGAACATATTGTCAAAGCTATGGTATTCCCATCTGTGACATAGATGTTGGCGCATCTAAATGAAGAAAATGAATGCCTTTGTAGTATTGGAGAAAATTGTGAAAATTATGGAGAGTGCTTCAGAAGCAAGAACATATTATTCAGTACTAGTTAAAATAAAATCAGAGGTATCACTTAAAGCACTATTCATGAAGATAATGCTTAAATATTTGAGGCACATAATACAATACCATCTTTTGGAGTAGATTTTGATTAGAAGTAAGAGCTTTTAAGTAAAGTTACATTTTAAATTAAAGTTAAAAACATGTTGGCATAAATCAAGATGGATAGATAATATAAGTAAAATTTCAAGCAAGCTGAACATACATCAGAATTAATTAAGTGATATTTGTCATCACATTTTATACTGTAATGAAGAACAGTATCATTTTTTTTATTATTCCCTGATGTTAGGTTGCCCTAAATGTATTTGCATTTTTCTTAGAACTCTGCATAGAGCAGAATAGGATAATACGATCACATAAGCTACCAAGTTTAACTATAGTTAGGAATAATTTATTTTATCCACTCTGTATGTGTTATCTATTGGCTAAGACCTTCTTTTGAGGGTGCTTTTGGTTTCCTTGTTATTCAAAGTGAACCAAATTACTATCAAAAACAAATGCCAATATTGGTATTTGGATTGCTATTCCTCTGAGAAGTCTACTTTGAGTTTATTTTGCTATTGTCTTAATGGCATGCAAAGTCCTCCATTATGTCTTATTTTAAACCTTCCAGGTCTTATACTCCTTTATCTTTTTCCTGCAATGATTACGTGCCCATTTTCACTAAATGAGACACACTGAGCTTGCAAATGTAATTTGCCCTGGGTTGGAAATCAATGGAAATCAATCAGAGATCAAGTTTGTCTCAAGGAAAAGAGAGATGAAATTGCTGAATTCAAAAGGAAAGAAAAATGGGGGAAAGGATAGCATTGGAGTTTAAGTGAAAAGTCAAAGTCAGTTGAAGTATTTATTACTATCTAAATCTTGAGATCTTCTAAATCATCTAAAACAGACACCTGTCCTTGTTGAACTGCAGACATCATAGAAGAGGTCTCAGCTTTTTTGTTAGACCCTTTAGTAAAATAATTAGTATTAATAATGAATAGCTATAATAAAATTCAATAGAGGGATACATATTAGAAAAAATGTATGAGTTTATGTTTTCATATATCAATAATAATGAATTACCAATTAATTAAGATGACAATACAAATTTTCTTATAACCCTAGGTATTGGAATTAAGAATTATGATTGACGTGAACTGAATAAAAGAAGTTTTGAAAGTCATTGGAATCACATTGGACCAACACTTTCTTTCATCATAAATTTCTTACTGTGTTGTTATTAGAATAAAATGGTATGCTTGTATTCCAAGCAATTCATCTGAAAATATAGGATAAAAGTATATTAAAGTAAATAAGTAGACCATGATTGTCTAGGATATTTTGCTATTTCTTAAGTTTATCTAAGGTTATAATTTGGTGAATGAAAACAACCTTTTGTATGGAATTGTAAGTCACTTAGTGGGCAGATAAACAAGCCATTATGTTGCTTGTTTACCTCTGGGCTTGGATTATTTAAGGGGCTTTGTTAACACTGTTTGCTTTCATAGACATCTACTAAACAATCAGTGACAAATGGGACAAATGTAAGCTTATGATTCAGATTCTTGAGGTTTTAATTTAGAAATCATACTAAGAATAGAAATGTTTGAAATCATATGGTTACTGGAACTCATAATATTTAATATAAGGAAGACATTGGATTTTGTAACAGAGCATTGTCCAGATGTAACTGCAATACTATTTTAATTCTTGAATATTAAATGGGGAGGGGAAGAAGCTTTTGCAAATGCAATTAAGTATTTATAAGTATTTATAATATGGGCAGTGAACACACATACCCCTCTCTTTCATCCAAAAAGGGAACGACAGGTGTATTTTTAGAGCTGCAACATCCACAAAAAGCCACTTGGGGGCGCTCGAAGCAAGG
>JANHFO010009759.1:30267-44867 GCA_032468095.1 Pareas carinatus | reverse complement strand
AGGACACACTGTAATGCAGAAATGCCATGGTATTGACTTTTGTTTGGAGAATAATATTGCTTCCAATATTTTATCTATTCCTTCCTCAGTCTCAAAACAGTTCCATTTTATGTTAATAACAGTCTCTTGATAACTTGAGAATGGTCCCAGTGACGTCTGATCTTTCTCCTTGATCTTTTATGCTACAACAGAACTACACGGGTTGAATTACAAGTAATGGCTTTAATGTTAGACATTGTACATTCCCATCTTTGTAAGACAAATCTTACCAAAACATAAAGTAGGCATAAGCTATTTATAAATTCTCAAGAGGGCTTATCTTCATTACTTTTCTTTTTGTAGGTTGGCTTTTTTGAGAATTATAAATACATATACATTACTTTAATTTTGTTATATGCCTTAGAGCTACTAGAAAACTCCCAGTAGTAGACTCAACCTTTTCCATATTAATTCCATATGATTCTAAGTTGCTCCTGTATTTGAAATGGTTTATATATTTTATCTGTCTTTAAGAAAGTATATGATGCTTTCCCCATTAGGTTCAAATGGCAGTAGATTTCGTATGTTTAAAAATAAATTTTCTACACTGTATCTCTTATAAAAAGAAAGAAGCCACAAAAAGAAACTTGTAATGCCAAGTCAAGATAAGAACTTTTTTCATTCATAGAGGCTGGTCATACTGTACTCTGAGTTTATTCATGTCTGTGAAGGGATTGGAAACATATTCACAATCTAAATAAGCCTTAAGAATTTCTTCCCTCAAAAATAGGATTCAATTTATATAATAAGACTTTTGTCACTTCATTAAAATATTATGCTCACTTATTTTGCTAATATTATATAAAAAAACTGGAGAATTTGAGAAATACATATTTTTTGAGTCAAAGGCTATTGCTTCCTTCTACTGCTTTCAGTTTTTCCAGATGGGAAATACTCTGTTTTTAGTTGCTTAGATATGTATAATAATGATTACTAACAACAGCAGCTTCATTGAAGTCTTGGGAAGATTTGAACCAAATAACAGGTGTTAAATGCATCAATTCAGTTACTCTGAAATTTGAACCAAAATCATGGCTCGAAGTTCAATTTGGAAAAAAAAACATTTAATGGTTGAAGTTTGTAAACTTTTGCAGAAAAAGATTCAGTGGGAAAGACGAACACCATGACCTCCTGTCATAATTCAATTCTTTGTAATTTTAACTTTGTACATTGTATTCTCTTTAAGCCTTGGGACCAAAGCACTTACTTCTTACAGTAATATTTAGTACAAATTCACTTGTAACATATCGTTGTTAAAACTGTCTGATGGGAGAACAAAATTAGCAAATGTTTGCAAGAAGTAATTTCTCACAGTTTACATCTTTTATCAACCATGAATAAATAAAAAACAGCAGTTGAAATTAATGTGCAGTTGTTTCTTAAAATGTTCTGTTTTATAAAAGAGTACTTTCATTCTTAAGGATATAACATGAAAATTGTTTTGCTTTATTACAACTGAATAGTAACGGTAAAGGATTTTTACTCATGTATTCATTTCTCATACAGTATGGACAGAACTTGTTCTGTCATTAAACGCCAAGAGGCATGACTAATACCTAATGTAATAACTTCAGCTAGCATACTGCAGGCTTACTTTCCTAGGAGTTTATGTCCAAGTTCTATTGCTTCTCTCTTTCTAGTTTTGTGAATTTTTACCAAAACTGAAATAGTAAAACAATTTTTTCATCATTGTGTATTGTAGACCCTTAAGTGCCACAGGGCAATTAAAAACTCATCGGGGTCGAAGATGATCTAGCACATGGAGTTGTGGAGAACTGACATGAACAAGACTGATGCAAATTTTTGTAAATATGTTTCAATGCTGTCTTCATGACAAAATTAAGTTAAATAAGCATGACATTGCAGTGGAATTATATATGCATATCACAGCAGAATAAGTTATCTACAGATGATGTTAAAGAATAGCAGAATGAGAGCATGATTCTATGCTTATTACAAGTTAGATGACATCAATATTTTAGCTCTGACAATGGACAACTGCAGACAAACATCAGTTGTAAAATGATGGCCCTTAAATGTGCATGCCTTGTTCTGACATCATACATAGTTCATGTTTATAGCTCCCTAAGTAATTATTTAAGTATTCTGAGGTTTGGAACATTTCTGAGTGGAGAATTTAAGTGTTTCTTTGAAAAAATGTGAACCAGGAATAAAAAAAAATTGGCAAATGATTTTGTATAGAGTACTACATGTCACAATGCAACTTTATAGCAGATTTAAGTATTGCAAGCTGACTGTATAAGAGTAATAAAATAACAAAAAATATTTGGGCAATTTTTGAATTTTGCAAGGAGTTTCAAACTGTTTCACCAGGCACACACTTTTAAACTATTGCAAAAGAACAATAGTTATTACATACTAATATCATAGTATTTTAGACTATTTTGACATAACTGTAAGCGCTTAAGCATAATTTTACAAAGTCATATTTGAATGGCATCTTTAGAGTAGGCATCCTTTAGAGATTTATTCATCAAGATGCTCAAATGATATACCGGTAACTGCAGTTGTCTTGACTTAACTGCCTTGACGGTCTCTATCATTAGAGCAAAACGAAGACAATATACAAGAAAATAGTGATGATTGCTCTTTTTTTATGGTTCTGGCCCAAACCGGATACAGGAAGTTCTCTAGCAACTACCTAGTTTAGCAACCATTTGCAGTTACAACAGTGATAGAAAAGTAACTTTGCTACCTATCCTTACATTTATGACATTTGCAGGTCAGTAAAACAAAGGAAAAGTGAAATAAGATAATAAGCACAATCACAGTTTCACTTAGCAAATACTCCACTAAATAATAGAATTGCCAATCCCAGTTGGGTTACTAAACAAAGACTACCTACATTATTTCTTTCAGGATGCTCCATCACTTCTACTCAACCTCCACCAAATACTCATGCACTCAGTTTTCTATGTCAAGGTATCATACTGTAGGCTGGAATGAGAGGCTGAAAATCACCTAGTGATTTACCATGGTGCAGATGGATTTTAACCTGTGTTTCCCTGTCTTAATTATTATTATTCCTGTAGCAATCACAATCACCTGATTGTCATTGAACTCAATAATTCATAAATATGAATTTCCCTTAGAAATAACTCCTACCCTTTAGGAAACTCTCTGTTGAATGTATCTGCTTTACCTCTTTTGGAAGGAGACAGATAATGGAAGATCTAGTCACTATATATAAAAATATAGAAGAACAATTATCTTTCTCTCTTACAATGATACAAGTTAAGGTGTAATTGTGAAATAAATATGGGGTGGTTAAGGACAATTCAAAAGAAGTAAGTCATTATATAATTCATTATTAAATTATGAATTCACTGCCACCAGCTGCGGCCACAATACCATCAGTGCTGTATTTTGGCATGCCTTCAACAAGACATGACATTGAATATCTTTCAGTAGCATAATCTATTGAGAAGTCTAACAAGCAACATATTTACTTTTAAATGCACAAATTTAACTTTTCCAAGTGAATAATATTATCCTGTATTTCTAGAGTTGAAAAAGATAGCTCAACTGAAGTTCACTCACAGCCCTTTAAGCGAATTGAACAATGAACAGTCCCTAAAGTTCATGTGCACACTGCATATTTCCCTTGCTCTTATTTCATAAACTTGGATTGGGATAAGAGAACTAGAAACCAAAGATAGTGAATAACATCAAGGCAAACCAGAGTGTGTCACTTGTCTCTCTAGATAGAATTTTTTTGAGAGAAATATGTACAAACTAAGCCTAAGCTCTAGTGTGATATTGATTTAGTTCCTAAATTGAATTTTGTTTAGAACCTCTTCCCTTTATATAACTACCCTTGTTTCCCTAGTTATTGACTAGGAATGGAAACAAGTTGTTATAGGATAAGTATCATCATAATTAAAATTATTATTTATAAATCATTAGTTGAATTGGAAAGGGGAAAAGGAGTTCGAGTCAAAATAGCAGATGTCACATAGTTGATAGAGTTTGATATTTCTTGAAATATTTGTAACTATTTATATTAACAGATATCAGGAAAAAATGCATTGCATAAAAATTAAAAACAACAGAAAAATAAAATCATATAAAAAAATAACACAAAAGGAATTTGTTCATTAACAAGACATTATTATAATGCACATACGGGAAAAGAGTCTTCATACATTCATTTATCATTAAAACGGTTAAATATTGTCTCTGTATCCCTCTCTATATAGAGAAAGATGCAGACTTTTCTTTCTTTCTCAGAAATTGTACTCTAAATGTTTCTGTTAATATTTTGTTCCTGGCAACCAGCTAAAAGTTTTGAAAACAGCGATTGAGTCCTTTATACTATAAGATTTGTGCTTGATCTATTAGGGTTGTCTACTTTTATTAATAAAAGAATGGAAATTATACATTCATAATCAATTTTTATATCTGAATTAGAATTATGTACTTTTCATTAACAGAGTTCATAATGAATGTAAAAATCTAGAATTGTTCTGTATATTAATTGTTGGAAGAATCATACAGGACTATAAAAGCTTACCATTTTTAAGAAGACAGTCATCTGGGTAATTTCCTTTTTTGCGTATTTAAATCCTGATGAGCCAAAAAGGAATATCTTGTCTTTATAGATGTAAACTTTAATGTTTCTTTTCCTTTATGATCACCCAAGAACACCTATTTCAAATGCTCCAGAGCAGCTTGTTACAAAATGCTTCATTCCCCATTTTGTATTTTGAGTCATAGATATAGTAGTGTTAAATTCAAGGATCTAAGATAGCACTTTAAGGAATAGATACAGAGATCCTGGAACTAATTTAAATGAAACTCTATATATAAACCAACTGCTTTCCTTGCTTTGCTCTCCAAGCACTTGAGAGAGTAAACTTTGCTGGAAAGCTGACCTCTTCTCCTGTCATTCTTTGCAGCAGGAATAGAACAAAATGCAAGCAGTAAACATTTGCTTGCTGCAAGTAAATATAGGTATGAGTACCATCCATGTTACAATTGCATCCCATTTCATTTTTATCTCTGTGTGTAGTTGCCAATACAGAGATGTTTGAAGGGTTATTGTCATCAGCCTTTCCTCCTCTTAGTTCTTTAACTTCATTAAGCCTGGATAAAATAAATAGCTTTCCACTGGAGTAAACCATCTATTTTAGCTAGTAACGATAAGGAAGTTTGTACCACTTTTTATACAATATTGTATAAAAAGTTTAATAGTTTAATATGTCATTACATTGAGGGAAATTGCAAAGTGGGTTTAGGTAAATTTAAATGTTCAGTTTCTCAGCATTTTTAAGCTAATCAAATATATATTAATATTTTTGGGAAAAAAAGAGGTGTATTAATGGTAGCAAATTGCCTGTTGTTTAAAATTAAAAATAAGACAGCATAAGTAAAAATGCTGGTCGATTAGAGGGAAAAGTTCCCAAATCATTGAGTATGACTGCAAATATACCCCCTTAAAAAGACACAAAATAATAAGACAATTTTTTGCTTCTTCCATACTTTTATGTAGGCTGCCGATTAAGTAGAACTAGACTGAAAAAGAGAAAAATTGCTGACATGGGGAGCCCAAAGTCTGCAGTGTGTGTGAGATGTAAGATGGAATTCAGGCTATGTAGACAGACTTAATCAGTCTCTGTTCCTTTGAAATTTCAGCTGCTCCTGAGTATTTTTCCACTCAGTTTTTTTAGTGTAACTAGGAAATATTAAATTTAGCGTTGTTAGCATCTGTCTGCAAAATGTCTTCCTTTAACAACAACCATGTTAATCTGCAACATTTTTGAGCTGATCAGATGCCATTTGGAATTAACTGAGAATTGTAGCAATTAAAAATGGGAAAGAAACTTGACTGAACTTGAAAAGCAAATTATATTTAGGAAACAAAAACATCTGCTGTTGAATAAATGAAAGAAAGATTTGGTAGGGTGGATGTGACAACTTTAAGAAAAAGGTATACTATTTCATTGACGAATGGCAACGACATCACAATATCTTCAACAGAAATAACAGAATGCTATTTGTTTGTTGATTTCTCTTTGCGAATATTCCTTACATTAAAGATAGCAGTAGAAATAGTATTTTAGGCTTATACTGTATATTGCCCATAGCGCTTTGTAGCATTCTCTGAGCAATTTACATTGTAGAAGCATTATTTGTATATTGCCCCTAACAGTCTGGGTTCTCATTTTACCAGCCTTGAAAGAATGGAAGGCTAGCACTATCTATTAGTTTATATAAACATCAGTGTACAGATACAGTGGATATAGAAAATCTACACATTCCTATTAAAATGTTTTGACAAGTGATTTATCTTGGTCTTATTCTTTTTTTACATCTCAAAAATCTGGCATTTTAACAAATTTGTGTGTAGACTTTCTATATCATATTCATCCTTTTTAGGATTTTATCCATTTACTTAATGAATTAAGAAAGACTAATACGATACAAGTAAAGCAAGGGGAAACTAAAGTAAGATCATAAGCATACTGTAGTCATGGCATGGTGTAGTCATGGTTTCACTTCGTAATCATTTCATTTAACAACATGTTGCTGGTCCCAATTATGGTCACTAAGTGAGAACTACCTGTATTGTATTCTGCAAGTAGCTATTTATCTAGCAATTGGATCAACTGTGTAATGTAATTTTAGGAAAGAATCTAAATATATATTTCTTTTTCTCTCCATCACTTTTCCCTGTTGTGTCACATATATTGTATCAGATTGAGAGCCAATGTTGGAGGTCACTGTGTTTTGTTAAATCACTATAAACAATTGGAATTTATTACTAATTAACTAAGAACTGAAATTTAGACTAGAGATTTGTTCTAAAACAAGACTAAATGTGTAGAAATGGTTCTATAGTAGTGGTCATTTTAACCAAAAATATTTGCATATTACTAAAACTCAGTGGTTAAAGACATTGAGCTTGTCAGCTGGAAAAGCTGACAGCCTGGGTTTGAGACCTGAGCGCTACATGACAGGGTGAGCTCCCGTTACCTGCTCCAGCTCCTGCCAGCTTATCAGTTCGAAAGCATGCAAATGTGTGTAGAAAAATAGGTGCCACTTTGGTGGGATGGTATGAGTAGTCCATGCACCTTGGTGTATAGTTATCCTGGCCACATGACTATGAAAGTGTCTTCGGACAATGCTGGCTTCCTTGGCTAAGTTACAGAGATGAACACTGTTCCCTAGAGTTTGACACTACTGGACAGGAAAAAACCTTTGCCTTTAAGGAACCGCTATTGTTTCTCTGGGCAATTGTGGCAATTCCAGGATAAAAGAGTAGAGCTTGCTTGATGTGCTTTACTGCTTGGTGGGAAGATAAGCAACTGACAGGTGATGCATTGTTCTTAAAATTCTGTCATAGAAGCTATTCATCTCCTATTAGAGTTCTTGAGCAAGTATGTACTTGCGTATACAAGAGAAGATATTTATTATTTGGCTTTGGATATGTGTCCCTTCCCATTTTCCAGGCCTGCCAAGTCGGGATCTATGAAGACATGTGAAAGTTAGTAGTCAGATTTTCTTGGTAAGCTACAAGCTATAAAAGTTTCCTCAGTATGCAATAGCTATTTGGGGCAGTAGTTGACTCAGCATATGAACAGAGCAATGCTAATCTACACCTTGAACAAAACAGAATTTCTCCTATATCCCATAAACCTACTAATTCCACCTCCCATATCCTTCCAGTTTTTCCTCTATCTGCTTCCATTCCTTTGTGTTCAACATTCCATGATCCTGAAGCCTGTAAATATGGTTTAAAGCATTGTTTGCTTATTTTAAAAAAGTTTTTCTTCTCTTGTAAACATTCCCCTTTTTGTTTACTCGGAGAATACTTCAATAAAATTTGTTGAAAGTATTGTTGTTTAACAGACTTAATAGTCTGCTTCTCTCCCAAATTGTTAATTATTTAATCAAGCTGCCAGGTTCTATTGCTAGGACAATAGAATGCTGAATGTGTTTTTAAAATATTCCTTTGTCTTTAGCGCTTTCAGATAATGACGAAGAATGTGCTAATATAAGTGAAACAATTCAGCAGCCATCAAATTCAACTCTGGTTTCTTCAAAGAAAAGAAAAAAGGTTGGTTGATTTTATTTTCACTAATAGAAGGCAATCTAGTGCACATTGAAAAACATTTAAAGAAATAATTGCTTACTGAATCGAAAGTATACCATTCAAATGCCAGAATATTTTAGTTTGAGATTCAATTAGAATCAATATTAGAAAGTTAAATAAGAAGACCCACACAGCAAGTAGCTATCACCTCTGCCAGATTCTGAGCAAGGATTCTGGAGCATTTATACATCGTTCAACTAAGGATCCATTTCCATGTGGAATGTGTCCAGGCATGTAGTCGCTTCTGATTCTTGCTTAATACATGGCCATAGGAAGTGTCTTTGCAAGGTATATTTGAAGGAAAGACAAGACCTGTGTATTCCAGTTCACTTTAGAGATTCTTTCAGTACATGAGAGAATATATGACCATCTTACCCAAATGACTGTTAATAAATATAGAAAAGTGAGCTGCCTAATTATGAGCTCTAATATTTTGGAAATCATTATGCCATTGTAATACAAATATCAGATTTATTCTAGCTTACAGGTTAAGGTATATATCAGGCAACACAGTAGGCAAAATTTAAGATCCATATTAAAACAATATTTCTTTTAGGTTAAATAAAGATCGCTCAAAAACGAAGACCCTTATAGCATTAAAAAGTGTAATATTTAAAACTTCCTGTTCACTGATAACAATATATTCAGTAAATGTTGTTGTAGTAAATATTTTTATGACTATACAGTTCATTTTTGTTCAATATTTTTTAACCTGCCTGGTTCCCTTTTGTCCCTTTATATTGCCATGGAATAGTTTCTGTTTTTCTTTTGATCTTAATAGAAAAAGAACATGATTTCAAAAATTCTTATTTCCTATGAAGTCTTGGCTGCCAGTGTCATATCATTGTTTTTGTATTTTAAAATGCTTCCAAATACCCATTTATAATCTTCATTTTTTTCCAGCCTATAGAATGCTTCCTCAGTGTTGACCAAGAGAAATCTAAGGATGAAAAAGAAATTGAAATGAAGCCAAAGAGAAAAAGAAAAGTAACTCCTAATTAATATTTCAAATGAATATTTTTAATTTTATGCTATGTTTTGATCTAATAAAAATGATGGTGAATTAAATATAATTCAGTTAAATCATCCTGAAAAAATATTTTTATTTCATAATATTACTAAGGATTGTTTAAAATAATAAATGATATATTAACTAGTCTCAATATCATTTGTTATTCTTCTGTCAGTTTTCATACTCCTCCAGTTCAAGGAAATATGCAGTTGTAATCTAATCTAAAATATTTCATTCAAAAATCCTATTCTAAATGGAACTGAACTTGGAATGTAATCTGTATGTATATTTGTGTACTTAATATAAAAAGCAAGGATTACGTGACACTAGGGATTTGAACTGCCGATCTGCCGACTTTCCAATTGACAAGCTCAGCGTCTTTATCCGCTGACCCACTGCACCCCTTCAATTATTTAAGTATTAAGATATAAATGGCTATCATTGCTCAGTTTAGAAGCAAATTGCAATGTTTGTATTAGCTCCCCACCATATGAATTATGTCTTTCTTTTTCACTTTGCTTTTTCAGAAGAAAATTTCTGATATTCTCTCAGAAACTGTTCCAATGCCAGGTGTTCCAGAAGATGTACAAAAAATGCTCAATGAACATTTTGGAGCTAAACGTTCTGTGATTGAACTAGAAGAATTGAAACTGCCAGGTAATAAGGAGAGTATCAGTGAGGTACTATTAAGGAAACTATGTAAAAAACCGATTTGTACCAAACATTTATTTCTTACAAATTTTTATTTATATATGATTTTCTGAGTATTGATTGACAAAAAAAATAAACAAAACATACCTTCTTATAGCTCCTAGACACTTAAGGTGCTGCTTTTGGAGATGTGATGTTTGTATAAACTATTAACTCCAGATGGACATGGAGATATAATGCTATGTGGTTTTGGCAGAACATTTATTATCAGCATAATCATAAAAACTGTACAGTTCAGATATATATAGGTTTCTTAGGGAGTCAAGCATACTCATACCACCAGCTTATACTATCTTATGCGTAGCTGCCAGGACTTCAAATGAATAAAACTCTATGTAAATATAAATAAGAACTTTTTAATTGATTGCGCAAACATTTGCAGATGATCATGAGCTATACAATAAAGTTTAAAATAGCAAATAAAATAGAATAACTAGAAGCTAGTTTGTTCTGCGTTTTTGCACCTTAATACATCATAATATAGTGTCCTGTAATCCAGTGGTCGCCAACATTTTTGACCTCAGGGACCACCAAATTCATAATTTGAAATCCCGAGGCCCACCAGTATGAATTTTTTCAAAAGATACATGCATTTGTAAAATAATGATCAGAGAACTTCAATTTTATTAATATAAAAGGGACCTATTTAATATAAAAAAATCAAAAATGCTTATTTAATCATAACAAAATCATTAAAGGTTGTTTAATTGTAGCAAAATTATTAAAGTTAGTTTAATAATTACAAAATAATTGAAGCTTATTTAAGTACTACACATTGTAGTGTGATATTTGTTCTTGATTGCTTGAGGGGGAGACACAGAGACAGAGAGAGAGACACTGAGAGAATGACAGAGAGAGAATGAGAGAGACAAAGAGATAGACACACACAGAGAGAGAATGAGAGAGAGAGACAGAAAGATAGGCAAAGAGAGAGAGAGAGAGAGAGAGAGAGAGAACAAGGAATCACGCCTGACTGCAAAATGCAGGCACAATCCGCCGGAGCCCCCCTCAAGAAAACGACCCCCTTACACATTCTTTCAGTGTATGAAGTTTGTTTGCGCTTAAAGCAGAAAAAATGGGGTAAATTGTTGTCTCTCTCTTTCCCTCTCTCTCTTTCTCTCTTTCTCCCCTTTCCCGATCTTTTTGCTGTTTCGAATCAATTTTATCAATGAGTCCACCACTCTCTTTCTCCCATGGTTGAGTGGACTAAAAGTTTTTTGCTTCGCTTCGGTATTTGTGGTAGCGCTGGGGAGACAGGAGTCGCTTGGTCTGATAAATACCTTCTTGTAGTTCTGTTTAAACCTCCCCTTTTTTGCTGGGACAGAGCGAACATACAAGACTCCGTTTCATCTCCCACCTCCAATCCTCCTTGGATTTGCTGTTCTGGGTTGGATTGGTGGCTTAGCAGATTGCACCATTCTATTTTGTCATAATGGCTAGCAACCCTGGTCTCAAATGAGAAAGCTACAAAATATCTCATCACAAATACATCCCGTTCAATAAAACTATCTTTAAGGATAATGGAGAGATAATTTTGAAAAGCATCTGAATTGAGTTCAATATTGTTCCCATCATTTGGTTAATCCACTTTAAAGCTTTTTGTTATTAATTTTGGGTGCTTGCAAAATTCTACCTCTGAAAAAGCATTTTGCCTGACTTATAACAAAGCAGCTTCCTGAAAATTTAATCCAAGGTCTTAGTAATAGCATTAAACAACAATAGTTGTCTATTATGGTTTCAGATTCCTGTTTCCTCCCTGCCAATGATCTCACCCACAGCTTTTCCTCCTACCTGAAAGAAAGTGAGTAGTAATTTAGTCAGAAGTCATTCTGGGTCATTCATTTCTTATAAGGCTTAAAATAATTTGACATAATATATACAGTATATACATATATTAATTGTGTGTTTATATTATGCTTTTTTCAGAGAATGCTTACTTTATAGTCATGTTGAACAACGCAGCTTCTTGTTTTAGATGCTAGATTTACAACAAATTAATTCATGTAGATTGGATATAATTGAATGCTGATCATCAGGAACCACTCTAGATCGAGTTAATAATCCCTCTGCTAAAGCTGAATTGGAAAATGAACTTAAATATGTTTAATCTTGAAACACACTTAATGTTTCATTGCTGTTGCTTTATTTTCAGTTATATCAGCCAATATTACCCATGAGAGCTTATGATAAAGATTGCGATAAAAGCAATAATGAAAAAGAAAAGTATGCCAGTTTACATTATAGTCTACATTTAATCTTATGAGGCCAAGACAGAAGCTTATATGAGAAGATGATTGATCCCTGGACTTTATGTGACACATCATACATCCAAACAATACCTTCACATTCTTGTTCACTCTCCTTTTTTTAAAGAAGAAATAATATAATAATATAAACTTGTTTCATTTGTATTACATTAGATGTAAATATTTGAGATTGATTAACTTAGTGAAATGCCATTTTAGCAATATTAACTCTTAGTTATTGGCTAGGGACATAGGTTGATTTATATTGCCAGTTTCATTTTAGCAAATAGCAGACATAGTCTGATGATATGACAGCCTTGGAAAGATGCTTTATGGCCCATGGAACACTAATGGCCATTGTAAACTGTCATGCTGGCTCTCCCTTGTACTCATGTGATCATGATCTGGGTGCTTGACAACCTGTTCACAGGCATGCACCTTTGCCAAGTGCCGGACAATCGTGTGCCTGTCATTTACAATCTTCTCTGTCAGTTCCCTCAGAATGTCAATGGGGAAACCATCAGGGAAATTTGCAAGCTGAGAAGGCTCCCTGTTCTGGGCAAGACGCCCAGCCAGGAAGATAACACCAGGCAAGGGGTAACAAGGCCATTTCCTTGGCTGGTCTCCTGGCAGTAAATCCTCATTAACCAGCAGCCGAACCAACAGAGGCAGAAACCCAACCGCATTTAGGGAGTAACCAGTTTACCAAATCTCCAAAACAGTCAGAAGGTCAAAATCACGAGAATCCAGCCCAAAACCAAAGTACCGAGTCCAAGAAACAGTTCAAGATTACCAGAGCCAAAGTCCGAAGGAATCCAATTCAGGTTCAAGCCAATCCGATCTGACAGGAAGACATAGAAAGTATCATCAGTTGCAGAAACTGGCTAACTAATTAGCCAGCCTTTTTCAAGTCTCCTCAGAGAATGGAGGCTGCCTGCCGTGCCCCCTGCAACACCCAATCTAATGGCTGCCCTGTTCCTGCATCTGCTCTCTGCATACTTTTTCTCGTTCTTGCGTCGAGTAACAGGTCCACAGCTGTCTCCGATTCGGATTCCTCACTATGCTGTTGCTGTGGCCCTGGCTGCAGAGAGATTGCTTCTCTGCCCAGCTGTGTTTTAGCTGCTGCCTCAGGCATTGCAACAGCGGACGAGGGCAAAGTAAGCAAAGGCTCGTCCAACAAGCCTGACGGCTCTTCCTCCCCGTCCTCTGACAGATTATCCAGCTGAGCAGGGTGGGGCAGGGGCCGAGGCACGACACTCCCTCTTGTCTTTGGAGGCTGACTGAAAGAGCTGCCTGCTGAAGGGAGTTAAAATTTTAAGCTTACTGAAAATTTAGTCCAAGTTCTTAGTTATAGCATTAAGCAACAATAGTTATCTTTTTTATCTTTTTATATATATTTTATATTTTTATATTTTATATAAATATATCTATATATATATAATTTTATATTTCATTTCTCAAAGGCACAGTTTTTCTAGACAAAGATTCCTAACAATAGTTATTGCATATTTAAATAGCAGATTTATTCAAATACATTTGTAGAGATCTTCCGTTTGAAGCTGTTATACATTATACATGTGACTTAATTTGTATTGAGAATATTTTATCTTCTTTTGACACATTCCAGTGAGAATAAAATATAAACTGCTGACATAATTTAGACAATTATACATGAGTACATATTGTCCCCTTTTAATGTAAATAACTGGAATTTGAAGAGTTGTGATTCCATAGAATAGAGTATTCTATAATAAAATCATGGAATATTATCTTCTATTTATCTTCTATCTTCTATTTAACTTACCTATTAATATTTATATATAACTTTGCTAGTTGTTTTCTTGTTTAATTCACTAGTATTTTTCTTTTGTTTTCTTTTATCTGTTCAAGAAGAGTATGGTAAGATATTATTCAGGATGCACTTTCATTTCTCGTTACAGAATAAATCAAAAGTCAGACAGGCCCCTTAGATTTATTATATAAATAACATTAAAGGTTCAAATTTGTGGCCATTTTCTTCTAAATACTTCCTTACTTGGTTGATATATGACCTTTGAACATTCCTAAGTACAGTAACATTTTCTCTGGGAAAAATATTAATAAAATTAATAAAACATTGTAAGTTTCCTATGGTTTTGGTTTTGGGTACGCCCTGTATATCTACTTTTAAAATAAAGAAGCTATTGTGTAATCCGTTTATTTAGGACATTAGTTAACTTGTATAGGTACAAGCTGTGCTCCATTAGCAAGCTACCTCACTATTTTCTAACATGATTTGACGTTACTGTATTTATTGAACATTGGTTTTCCACATTTTAGTCTGTCCTAAATGGGCAAAGGTTCGTAAAAACCACACAGAGAAGTCATCAGTGGTGATGCTGATAATTTGCAGTTCTGCCCTCCGATGTCTAGAACTCATCAGGTATGTTGTTTGCCATCATGAGAGAATTCTTTTTAAGGTTTTCCCCAAAACCAC
>JANHFO010009759.1:13801-27204 GCA_032468095.1 Pareas carinatus | reverse complement strand
GGGTGGCCTGGGGTGGAGATGTACAGCTGGGTGTCGTCAGCGTACTGGTGGTACTCCACCCCAAAGCCACGGATGATTTTAGAGAAAATAAGAAATGGTTATAATTTCTTGTACTGATCTACCTTTCTCCCTTTTTGCTTTTTTGAAATAGATACAAGAACAAATGAAAATTCTGGAAAAAGATGTCATTCACGTGGGTGTTGGGACACCTGGAAGGATAAAAGCACTAATACAACAAGGTAGAAAGTTACAATATTACTTGATGTTATGTGAAAATAGCAAGAATTTTAAAAAGTTAAGAATTACTGAAGTGAAAAGTGGGATAGGAGCAGCTGCACACAGAAGGGAAGGCATAGTTGTTTAAGTGAATTCACTAAA
The DNA here is from genome assembly GCA_032468095.1 of Pareas carinatus. Lineage (NCBI taxonomy): Eukaryota > Metazoa > Chordata > Lepidosauria > Squamata > Pareidae > Pareas > Pareas carinatus. The sequence goes on along the minus strand of JANHFO010009759.1, from coordinate 26,826 downwards.
ATAGTGTCATGACAGAAACCCTGTCCCTTTTGTGTGTGCAATTGTGTCACTGCATGCCCATCTGGAGGACCACCCAGAAACTTCAACTGATTCAGAATGCAACAGCACACACGATAATGGGACTCCTAGATTTACTCATTGAACACCTCTGTTGCACAAGCTAAACTGACATCCAGTTCCTGGGTAGAAACTGGACACCAACCTGGTCCCTTTCCCGAAATATTGTCATTTGTTGGGAACCAGGAAGCATGCCTTTTCTGTGGCATCCCTTGCCCTATGAAACATTCTGTACCCTGATATTCGGCAGAACTCTACCATTTTAGTCTTCCGTAAGACTTAGAAGACCTGGCTTTTCCCACTTTTGTGTCAAAACAGTTTCATACTCAGAAGCTGGAACAGTATCTTTGTTTTAAACTGGTGAGATAGACAGGACTAAATCTGCAAAAGGTACTACCTGGGAATTGGACAATAATAAGTCTAAGAATCATTTTGACATGTAGATGTTTTATTATCAATAACCATCTTGTCCTTTCTCCTCAGAAGGCCTTAACCTGACCTCCTTGAAGTATTTTATCTTAGACTGGAACCATAGAGATCAGAAGTTAAGAAGATTAATTGACATCCCAGAGGTACAAATTTTGTCTCTGTGCATTTTGCCTGTGATGCTTATGGTGACATTTTATAGTTTAGACTTTTAAGAGAAGGGAAGTAGGATTTTATACACTCCAAATTGAAAAGTTACTTTGTTTGCAATTTCTGTTACAAATTACAGGACTATAATCCATTTCACATATAATACAAACACAAACTTATATTTATCATTTCCAGTCTACTTAACAAATAATGAGTCAGTTGTTCATTGACTGATAATCAATTGACTTAACTAATTGACCAAACTCGCTTTTCACAATTCTTGGCAGATAGCAAGTTTTATATTTTATCTTGAAGTAATAGTCAGAAAATTACCATAACTTAAATTATATCTAAATAATTAACCGTAAGTTAAAATCAGAAAAAATATCAAAATCAAAATTAAGATAGCAATGCAGCATAAGGATCTCAAGCCATAATTTCTTTACAAAAAAAATTAAGTCTGTAGAGATCACCAGAATATTAAAAGTAAGAGGCCAGATTTTGAACAGCCTTATTTGAACTCAAGAATAGTGATGCTTTAGTTCCTAATTCTCAAATTGTACAGACTGTAGATCATAGCTGATCATAAAACAGATCTAGAAATCATTTACCAAAACTTTGGTTGATTTGCTGATAAGAATTTCTGATCCTGCTTTCAAATCCTAACCTCCATCTAAAGACGGAATTTTAAAAAATGTTTAAAATTTATACTAACTAATCTTGTAATGATGAAAGAGACTTCTGTGATCCAGTAAGACATCTGAATATATACTTTCTATGAAGAATAACTAAAATAGGTTACATTATTATTATTGTGGTTAATTAAAACTATTTAATAAATTTTAATTACTTTTAAAAGAACAGTATAATGCCTTAAATACAATAAATTAAATTAAATTTATACAATTAAATTTATGAATATATAATTTTTTTATTAAACTATTACCAAGCTGTGCGTTCCATCACCCTTTTTCTTTAAAAAACACCAGTGCATATAAAAGTCTTTTCCTGTAATGATAAAATCATTTAGTAGGGTCTACAAAAATGTCAAAACCTAAAGAGAAAATCTGCCCCCTTGTGGTCTTTTTTCAAATGTAGAATTAACATAGTCTACTGTAGTTAATAAAACATCTGTTAAAAAAGATGCTGGTGTCTACAGAAATATGCTCCTATAGCAATAACTTTATATTTCCCTTCTCTCTGGATCTCTTTCATTTTTAAATATTACATTTATTTTTTTTATTACATTTATTCTTTACTGCAGTCTCACAGATTCTCATCAGCTTTATGGAATATGGAAACCATTGAATCATCCATAGTAAAATAAAAGTAATAAAATGTTAACAATCTTTAAAAAAATCTAAAACCATGTGTCATTCCTCAAATGCCAAATGGAACAGCCTCCATCAAGGCTGAAACTTTAATGTGAGGATTGTAATTCTTCAGAAAAGCAGTGCTTCTGAGCTCTTCAATCCCATGAATTTGGGGATCCTTAAATCGGTTGGCTAATTCTAAATAGAAACTGATGCTAAGCTATAAAGAGCATTCTATAGGGTAAATGATCTTCCACTACTGAATACCAGTAGGTACCTGAAACAAGTTTCTAGGTGGTCTTTAAAGGCAGCCAACTATGGCACATATCTCAGTAATCTAAGCAAGTGATGAGGGCATGAGTTGTAGTACAAAGGTCCATGCATAAAAGTAGGGCTGCAAATGGCATATTAGCTATGGTCCTCTTGCCTTCCTATTCTGTTAGGAGCTAGAAATCAAAGAGGACACTCAGATTACAGCCTTGCCTCTTCAGTGGTAGTACTCCCTCCCAAGACACATCACTGTCAAAGGATCTTCTTCCATCCAAACTCTCAGTCTCCTGTCACAAACACAACCGGGGACAAAGCATTTAGCTGACCAAGGTGACACACTTTGTTTCGTCACCAAACTCTTTTTATTGGGCTGCAAAGTTTGGCAGTAACCCCACTAGAAATTGGTTTAACTTCTTTAGTGATAGTAATTATTACTCATCCCACCAAAATTTGAAAAAAATATTAGAATCACAGATTTTTAGCAATAGATCTGACATTTAAGAAACACCTTGTGGTCAGCCCTCCAACAATATGATCAGTAGAAGACTACTGGATTGGGAGATCACCATTTCTCTTGAACAATCTACCCCGTTTTCTAGCTAAATAGTGCAACGATATATTTTATCTGCTGTTGATTACATCTGATTATCATTCAAACAAGTATGTTACATTTTCTTTGCAAACAAGTTTAAGTTTTTTTACAGAGAAATTTAAATAATGGAGTTAACCAGTAGTTAAACTACTGGTTTTTGAATAGTTAATTAGGTTTGACCTATTATGTATTCTAATTAATGCTTAGTACTTAATATCTAAATATTTATAGAGGTATTGTGCAAATATTAAAATAGAGAACTGCTAGGTTTCAGCTATGGATGCTTAAATTTGAAAAAAAAAGTCTGCACTAATTGTAATGCTGGTAATTTTTTTTCAGATAAAAAAAGAAACAATTGAACTTCTAGAAATGGAATTAATCAAGCTATGCAGAAATGGCTCTGTGAAGCTGGGACTCTTTTAATGATTATTCCTGTAAGTTATTCTATCGTCTGTTGGCCTCTGCTGTATTGAGCTGCCTTTAAAAGGACACAAAGCTGAAAATGTTTGGTAGATTCTTTTGTCATCCAATTTTCTTTTGTAATAAAATAATATTTTGTGTGAAGATCTCCACTGGAATTTTTTTCATAAAGTGCTATTATGGAAGGCCTAAAAGTTATTTTAAAATCCCATACCTAAGAGAAATGAATTAAAATCATTAGAAAGCATGATTCAAATCATCTATGGGGTATAAAACAAGCCATTTTACCGCCAATCTGTCCCCATTCCATCTGCAACATAATAAAAAAATGTCTCACTTTGAAAAGCGGTTGTGCTAGAGAAACATGGGGATTTCTATCAGATATGGAAAATATCCTAAATCTACCGTCACCTTCATGATGTTGCTGTAACCCAATTTCCCTCAAAATTCAGTCACTATGTAACCCTTAGAGCAAAGCATTTCTTCTCATGCTCCTTTGCATGTCTTCTGTCCTAGCAATCAGAAGACACTTGATACAGAATTAAATGTTGGTTTTGTTGAGCTATCCACTACCAGCAAGATTAAAAAAGGAATTTTTAAAAATATTTTTCCTGCTTTAACCTATACAAGATTTTTTTACAGAATAAACATACTTATTGTGCATTTTAATTTAAAGGTTTTTAAGTTAATTAAAAATTTATAGATATTACCTAATTATAGTATCATATACAAAAAGAGTGACTATAGTCACCCTTAGAAGAAAGTACATTCTAAGGAAATAATCACCTCTGACTATCTGCATTCATTCTTCCTTGAACTATAGCAACGACCACTCTGCACATTTAAAATTCATTTATGAGACACGGTATTAACTTATGGCAAACAAAAACAAAAATGTAAGAATTTTGCAAGAATGATGCTTATGCTAATATGCAGGAATTAGCATTAGTACCTAAAAATGGTTATGTAATTGAAGGAAGCTGTTTTCATGACACATATACTGTATTTATACATTTCCATTTCTCATGTATCTCCTTATACAATGTTGTAATATTTGATGTGAAAAGCTTTTATGAAATAAAAGGGAAAATCCGCTTGATTGCACTTTTAAAATAAGCTAAGGCTAATAGCCTGAATATATGTCACACTTCCAATGAGGTACTTTTCATAAATGTATGAATAATTGTAGTAAGAAACTGAAAATAGCCTTATAGTGTCATTTGTGATATTTTGTACTCATTTATGGAAAATCTCACATATGCAAAATTGGTAGGTTTTTGTAAAATATGTCCCAATATAGCTATTTTAACTGGCTTAAAAACATTCTAAAAATATATAACGAGAATCTCAGCAGACAACTTTCAGAAGACTCGGTACTATCTATCAAGCGTAGGTTCTTTTATTTCATTATGGACTGGGAAGTTAATTGAATGATTTTTCTCCTTATTTTATGACAAACCTTGATGCTGTTTGACATTTTAGGTAGTATAACTAAGTATATAGTTTTTTAATGTTAATCTATTAGTACTATTAATAAATATATATGGTAAGTGTAATTAGAATGAAAAATTAAAGCACTCAATTTGATCTGCATCTTTAAATGCACCTGCACAATTCAGTTTGAAGAACTTCGATTCCAAATCCAGTCCTAAAGCAAGAGTAGAAATAAAAAGTTATAACTGATAAAACTGCAAAATGGTCATGATCATTTAAATCTTTCAGTTACTTCCTTTGTGTTTTCCTTCTAGAAATATGTTTTGATAACAAACAGGAACTATTAATTATATCCTATCAGGAACTGTTTCTGTTATAACCACAATGCTGTACCCATAGCGCTCAAATATGATTTGGTATAAAACAGCAAGTAAGTCTATGACCAGCAGCAGAATGTAGCTTACAAGACAAAAAGTAATAGATGGTAGATCAATAAAGAATGATACAACCTACAATTAAGAATAAATTTCCTGACAATGAGAAAAATTAATTATTGGAAGGCCTTGCCTCCAGAAGTTGTATGTGCTCCATCACTGGATATTTTCAAGAAAATGATAGACAACCATTTTTTTCAGAACAGTATAGGGCAGGGTGTTGGAGTAGAAAACCTCTGAAGTACCTTCCAACCCTGTTATTTTATATTCTATATTCACACACACTTTTTCAGTCCATTCTGGCAGGTATTTTTACTCACAGGAGTTGGAAAGAATCACATAAAAGAATGAACACAAAGAATATGCGGAAGTATAAAATCCATACATGACTTGATCTCAGATCTCACATATTCAGCCCTTAGAGTACCATAGTTACAGAATAAAAATAACTTATATATAATTTTTATAAATAAAAAAATGAAGAATGTAGCAAGTTACAAGAGGAAATTTCTATGGAATTGAAACTAAACACCATTTTATATTACACAGTTGTGATTGTCATGATTAAATTTACCAATGAGCCTTCTTGAGATATTGTGTATTCAGCAACATTATACACAATGGTATTTTGATTTATACATTCGCAACATATTTAAAAGTCCATAAAACTGGGCTATTGCATATTAAAGGATATTCCACTTTGTCATCACTACAGTGCTGATAAATACAACATAAAACAGCACTTTTCATGTGCTTTCTTGATATATAATTAAACATGGTAAAAAAGAAAATGAATTTGTAATGTAATACAGATTTGTGTTCAACACTTTTCATTGTGCATAAGGTCAATTCAAATATGTACATTTTGAGAAAGAATTACTACAAGATTAAGTACCTTTAATTCTAAACTAAACACATAATTGAACGTTCAAAATAATCATCTCATTAACAATAATTTAAATCCTAGTCTACATCAAGCAGCAATTTCTTTTTAATCTTTTGCCCCATTTTAACCTAATCGACAATTCACAATTTAAAAGTTACCAGGGTGTTTTTGTTAAGGCATAAAAGTATTTAAAAACATTTGGAAAAACAAGCTATACATTTATAAATGTATGAAAATCCTGACCTGTATTTGCAAATGTTGGTGTGCTTATACCTTTCAATATAAAAAAGTTCACTTTCAAACCTATGCTTTATTACTGTGAGAGGGAGCCACAATAGGGTGGGTAAGTTTATTATAATCTATTTTTAATAAACTATATTCTTAACTGAAAAGATTACCTCTGCAGCTAATAAATCCTCAGTAAAGCTTTCTTTAGTCTAATATCAATATAACAATATTTATATCACACTTTGGTTGTCATAAATCACTAACACACCTTTTTAAAATAGCCCTTCAATCTAGATTCGTTCGTATACACAAGGGGAAACCTGAGGCTGACAAAGATTACTTAGTGAACATGTCAGTGGATCAAATCTGAAACCCATCATTTACTAGGCAAGCATTGTCTAGGGACGTATCATCTTTGAAAAAGAATAGACAGAAAGTTCTAGTGCAAATTCCAGCTTTAGGGAATCTACATCCAGCAAATAAAAACACTATACAATATTTCATATGAAAAGAAGAGCAGTATTTAAATGAAGTTACTCTCTTTAATGACCAGAAAAGAATGATTAATGCTGTAAGGTTTTTCTGGTACCTCTTATTTATCAATTTATTGATAGAAATTGTTTATTCATTGCAGAGACCAATTTCAGGTTTGTATGAATATTAACTAAAAAGGACAATTTTGTGTTTAGTTTAGTTTCACAGTGCTATGAATATCCTTATCAATTGTTAATCAGACTCTTAGTATCAGTGACTTCAAAAAGTAAGAAACATTATCTTTCTTTGGTACACCAGCTCTATGGAGTATTGAATGATTATGGAGGAGTCTAAATGACTTAGGTATTCACACTAATTAGGCACTTTTCATGCCTAACAGGGAATGCAGCGCCCATCAGTAGTGGATTACAAGTTTTTCATAATATAAACTACGAAAGCAGTAGTTGTATACTGGCCCTCGAAAGAGCAATACACAATATTGTTCTGGGTCTATAATTTCATGTTTTTCTTCAACACAACACTCAAGTCTGACCTTTGGGTCTACTGATTTAATCTGTAGAAAACTCTAACTTGTATCTTCTTTATTTTCTGTGGAGTGTGGCATATTCTGTGGTACCTGGTATACCAATTCATTTGGAAGGCTCAGTCCTGGCATCCCCTTAGGCGTATCGTAAAGTACATGTGTGGCTGATAGTGAACTATCTGCCCTGGAAATAAGTTTATTATAAGCTCCCACTAATGGAAGAGCTTGATTCCCTGAAGCTTTGAAGGTAGATACAGAAGCAATGCCTGGAGGAGCTGTAGGATGCCCTGACATATCCATCACTATTGGTATTGCATATTCTGGTCCAATAACCGGGAGCGGTTCAGCGTAGGCATGATATATTTCTTGTTCTGAGGTGTTACAGGAATCCATATCAGTATAACTTGCTTCCTTTCCTTCGTCACATTTAAAAGTTGACTTTTGATGAAGTGTGCCAACAATTCCTCCCACAAGTGGTTGTGCATACTCTGCTGAAGAGAGCCAAAAGTGAATTTCTAAACCTCTCAATATACAGAAAAAAGCCACTATAGGACCTGCAGCATAAGATGACATGCCTAAATACAAGCCACACTTAAAAAGATAACCTCAGTAGTAGATGGGGGCAACAATGAATCTGTACCTGGATCATGAATGATCTATATGTCATCCCTTATCTCTGAAAGGAATCAGAAATGGTGGTACTAACTTTTAATAAAACTTTAATAACCTGAAGAATACTTATAGTGACGATATCATAGTATACCACCATAATACAATAAATCAGTCTCATACTTTTGTCTACATGTAGGCCCCAGTTTAGGACTGGTTGCTTAGCAACCATTCAAAGTTACAATGGACCTTAGTCAGGGACACTTATGATCCAGATTTGAAGTTCTAACAGCTACACCAACTTGTGGTCACATGGTCATGCTTCAGGCGCTGGGCAACGGCTCACATTTATGGCCCATGAAGCTTCTTGTGGTCATGCGCCCATGATTTATCTTTTTTTTTGTTGGAAGCTGGCATTTACCTCTGATTTCTGGCAAAAAGAAACCAACCATGAGGGACAATGGGTTTGCTTAAGAACCATGACATTTGCTTAACAACTGTCACATTATTTTACCACAGCTAGAAAAGGGTGAGGCCACAAGATGATCCACTTAACAACTGTCGCAAATTACAACCTTAATTCTGGATTCAATTACTGAAAGGTCAAGGGCTACCTATACTTCAACTTTTCAAGATTTATTGATGCATTTAGTAAACAATAATTCTCTATAAAAAGTACACAAATATACTATATATTTTATTTGCTGTTTAAAATTTGGGGGGGGGATTCAAATGATTACTGTCCAAGTTGAAACTTTATTAGATGAAAAGAAATATTTATTTATTTATTAGATGTATTTACCATCCATCTTACCTCCATGCTAATAAATTATCTGAAAATTGTTGCCACATTAAAATATATTCTCATCTCTGAAAAAGGCTGGTTTTCCAAGCTTTTTCCAAGATGAAAAGTGATGCATGATGTGACTGTAATTTCAAGTAGGTATGCTCTAAATCAAGAATTTCTTTCATAAATCTGAAATAATTCTGTGAGGAAAATATGGCATCTTTGCTAATCCATTTAATTTGAATGTATATACCATCTTTCTTTTATGTTAGTTGTTTTTGTGCTGACATCTTTCTTTTAAAATATACACCGCTTGTTGAAATAAATTTAAACTGGGAAAGATATACCTGCTGATTGACTTTGTAACACAGTAGTAACTTCTCTTGGTCTAAGGCAATTAATTTCACCGCTATTATAATGAACAGATGATTCTTCACGATCTACAGATTTAGCAGGAAAAAATTGCTTCATTCCTTTCCACCAACCTGCAATAAAATATTAAAAAGGAACAGCTCTACCTATGACTTATAAGATACAAGTATGAATAAAGCTATTCAAAACTCCATCGTAAGTTTTTAAATATAATAAGGAACTTTCTATGCTAATCTGGCAATTTTGAAATAATAGGCTACTACACATATTGTGAAATCATATTTTAATCCTACAAAAATCAGCAACAGTTAGCACTGGAATTCTATGTTCAGTTTTTTTTCCTATCGTCATTTTTCAAGACAGAGGGGGCACAGGGACTCAGCCAATAAAGACACTGACCTTGTCAATAGCAAGGTCGGCATTTCGTATCCCTAGCGCCACATAGCAGAGTGAGATCCCGTCATTCGCCCTAGCTTCTGCCAACCTAGCAGTTCGAAGGCATGTAAAAATGCAAGTAGAAAAATAGGCACCACTTTGGTGGGAAGGCAACAGTGCTCCATGTGCCTTTGGCATTAATCATGCCGGCCACATGACCACAGGGGTGTCTTCGGACCGTGCTGGCTCTTTGGCTTTGAAATGGAGATGAGTACTGCCCCTAGAGTTGACTACGGCTAGCATGAATGTGCAGTGGGGAACCTTTAACCTTATTTGATTTTTATCCTATATTATTTTATAAGTAATTTATGGCAGTGACCATACCTAATACTCCTACTTCCTGCTATCTTCTTACAATAACAACCCTGTGAGGTAGTTGCTATAGTTTAAACCAGGGCTGTCCAACCTTGGTAACTTTTAAGACTTAAGGTCTTCCAACTACCAGAATTCCCCAGCCAACAGAAGAATGGATGGAGAAAGTATTGGAGCTGGAAGAAGTCCAAAATTCTATTTTAATTAAAGAACATATCCAATTTTGTTTCTATTTGAAAACAACTTCTGAATCTTATGCTTGAGACAGAAAAAAATGAACTCTTGACTGTGGGTTTCCCTGTTTAATATAGTTTGTTGTTATAGAAATAGCTAGTACTTGCTAAGCTGGTAAGTAAAAAGTTGAGTAATTCTATTCTGTACTTTATTGCACTGAAAAAGTTAACCAATGCTTTCTTTTTCTTTCTGCTTGTACCATCGCCTTTCTCCCCTCTTTCTTTACATCTGCTATTTTCTTTTCATCTTTATTTTAATCTGTATTTTATATCATGAAATGTCTGAAGAGATGAGAATCAAGGATGCCATTTGAGATGCTTTGTCAAGTAGTCAAGTGCTTTTCCCATTCTAAATATTAACTGAAATAAATCAGAAACACGTATTTGAATTTCAAAACATTACAACGAAGTTTGCATCTAAAGTTACCTGCACGATCCCAATAAGATATATATGTTCCTTCTGACTTTCTTTTTCTAAAAATTATGCCAAATAAAGAAAACATCTATAATTAGTATTAACTTAAGACTTATTTAAGATATTAAGAGTATAACGGTCTGAAATATGGTTTAAAATGTTTGACTGCAATATAACATGAAGATTATTGCTTTCTTTGTGTACTGTACTATTAACATAAATGACAGCAATGTTGTTTATTTAAGTATGCCATTCAACCTCTAAATGTATCCTTATATACAAATCTTCTGTAATCAATTACCATTCATTCATGCCCAGTAAAAATTTCATCCTTTCCAAGAGGAAATGAAAGTAATACACATAGAAATTTATCACCACAATAGGACTGAACTCCATGGCTAAGGTAGACTTAAGCCTCCAGGCCTAATTCAAGTGTTTCTAAAAGTCATTCTTAGCTGAAATTAGTTAAGAAAAAAAATACTGCAGCAAAAGGATTGTTATTATTTGAAGAGGATTATCTGAATTCATTTTTGAATATTGAATTCAAATTTATTTGAAATTATTTTAATGAATCTTTTTAATTTTTCCCATTTCATCTTTACATAGTCATTGTGCATTCTAAGCAAACTTCCACTGTTGTGAGCCTGCAGATCACACTACTGTACCTAGGAATTCTTAAAACTGCAGCCACAATATGTGATGTAGACTATCTGGAGATGTCTGCTCCAGAACAGGAATGCAAAAAGTACAATCTTGTAGATCTGGTTCACCAGCATCCAGTAACAGGCACCACAACCTCTACCAGTGTAGGTGAAAGTAAACCTGAGCGCCACTCTACTCATTCCACTTTTGTTGGCATTGTAGAAGCATATAGCTTATGTTCAACTAAACCTTCCAAAGATGGTGGTGTCCCACTATCATTTTTGACTATGTGGTGCATGCTATACAAAGCTGGTATGATACTTAAGCCACATCAAGTTTGTGCAGTCCTTTAGAAAAACTTGTATAAATTGGTTACCTGTTTCTCCAGTGCCAGGAGCAAACTAAGATCAAGATGAGGGTGGTAAAAACCATGACCAACACAGGTACTAGAACAGCTATCAATGCTACATCTGAAAACCATTAAGATATAGAATATATTAGGTTCATAAACTGATTAAAAAACAAACATTCCCTTTTATCTGGGCAAATATTGAACGATACCAAAATATATATTATTAATATATGCATTATGTGACTGTGCTATCTTTTAGATATCAGTACCTTTAGTAACACTTGGTGTTACTGTAGTGTTCTTGATCTTAGGAGCAAAGGTTGTTTTACTGGTCTGCAATGGAAAATCCTTGTTGTTCCTGGGTGGCGGAGGCCATGTTGCTCTTGGAGACCGAACTTAAAGCAAAATCAAAATCTTAAATAAATTATTTGGCTTTTTTTTTTAAAAAAAAATCAATTTTACTTACACATATGTTTAGTAAAAATGCTATAACATCCATAGTATTTGGAGATATTTTCTTAGATCGCCATGAACGTATTATGACTGCTAAGAACTTTTTTCAGCATACAAAATAGTTGACTTCTAATTTAGCAATTTTGTATGGAAAATCTGTGTGTCCTGTTGGCTATAGACATATATGTTAGTTAATCATTTCTAGTGAATGAATTTCAGTGGGTTAAAAATAAAGTGAGCCACAAAAAGGCACTATTAATGCTAGGCATTATAGTGCTGCAATGCTATTTTTTTAGATATCAGTACCTTTGGTTACACTTGGAGTTAACATAGTGTTCTTGACCTCAGGGGTGAAGGTTGTTTTATCAATCTGCAAAGAAAAGTCATTGTTGCTCCTGGGTGTTGGAGGCAATGATGGTCTTGGAGCCCGAACTTAAATAAAAGCAAAATCTTGAGATGATGTCATTAATTTAAAAAGTAATAAGTATCTTGTTTTATATAATTTTACTTTTTCTCAAAATATCAGTTAATATTGCCAGCAACTAAATGTGAATAATTCTCACTATGCGTCTAATATGTAAGATATTAATATCTAGGATGAGTCAGCCACTTAATGAAAATGAAAACAAATACTTGAGCATATTGGCTGTTCCATAATATAATGGAATCCTGGACTTACCGTAATAGCTCCTTCCCCTCTCTTGAATATGTAGGACCAGTGTTTTAATACTCATTAAGAAACAAGCAGCTTTCACCCAATTTTACTACATAAGCAGAATGCTCCAGCAATAAAACTCCTAACATTTAAGCTATTCCAGATCAATTATAGAAGTTGAGATGCTCTCTCTGACATAGAAAAAAGGAGTGGGGTCTCTCAGAGGAAACACAGAAGCTGAGAGAAGAGAAAAGAAGGCCCATCCAGGATTGTCTTCCAGATTCAGCTACATAACCTCAGATGAATAAATATACTTTTTGCAACAGATAGAGGAATAGCTACTTATCCTGATTAGGCTCTGCCTAACTGGTTCCTCAAATATCAATTACCGTATTTTTCGCACCATAAGACGCGCTTCCCCCCCCCCAAAAAAGGGGGGGAAAGTGTCTACGTCTTATGGAGCGAATACTCCCAAAAAGTGTGGGAGATCGCTCCGCGGGGTGCTCCAAAGTCCGGAACAAAGTCCGGAGAT
>JANHFO010009759.1:0-13701 GCA_032468095.1 Pareas carinatus | reverse complement strand
TATGGAGCGAATACTCCCAAAAAGTGTGGGAGATCGCTCCGCGGGGTGCTCCAAAGTCCGGAACAAAGTCCGGAGATCAGCTTGCAAGCAGAACTGGCGGCTTCCCAGCACCTTGCGGAGCGATCTCCACCACCCCCCGCGGGGTGGCAGGAAGCCTCCAGTTCCGTTTGCAAGCTGATTTCCAGACTTCCCAGCATCGCGCGGAGCGATCTTCGCCTCCCCGCGGGGTGCCCCGAAGTTCGGGGATCAGCTTGCAAGTGGAACTGGGGACTTCCCAGCACCGCGTGGAGCGATCTCCGCCCCCCTTCGCGGGGCAGCGGGAAGCCTCCAGTTCCGTTTGTGAGCTGATCTCCGGACTTCCTGGCACCGCGCGGAGCGATCTCCGCCCCCCGCGGAGTGCCCCAAAGTTCGGGGATCAGCTTGCAAGCGGAACTGGGGGCTTCCCAGCATCGCGCGGAGCGATCTCCACTCCCCCCCCGCGCAGTGGTGGGAAGCTCTCAGTTTTGCTTGCAAACTGATCTCCGGATTTTGTTCCGGACATTGAAGCACCCTGCGAGATCGCACATCCAAATGAGAGGCCTCTGGACGTCATGCGCCTTATCGTCCGGGGCGTCCTATGGTGCGAAAAATATGGTAATTGATTGATTTATAAAGTTTATATAGCTGTGACTCCAGGCAGCGCATAACCCTGATTCCGCCCTTACCAGAGATCCAAAAGCATGATCAAATGTTGTTTATGTTCTATACCTGGGTCTGAATCCAAACTGAAAGGGATCCAAATAATCTGCTTCATCCAACCCCCCCTAAAGCTGCTGTGGAGCCACCTTCTTAACCATCTTCCTTCAAAGGGGAGATTAGGTCTACTCGACAAAAATGCCAGTATAGGCAGTCCAGTGATACAAAACCAAGATGGCTTCTTGAGGAAAACCAAGGCTCGTTACTAACCTCAACAAGCAATTCTTATTCCTTCCATAGTCCTTAGGTCAGGGTTGGGTATTTGAATCAAATCAGAGGCATACGTTTCAAATCAGTCCTCAGTATGTTAGGGGCTGGGCTAGCTACTCTTTTTCTAGCCATCACAAATTAAGTAGAACTACTCAAGCAAAGATCAGGGCACTGCAGGTAAGCAGCATGGATCAGAACTGTGTGATGGTTGTGAGGGTGAAAATCATGATCCTACCTATTGAACAGACAATAATGCACATTGTTCCTCCTCCTCCATTAGAAAATTGTACATTTTATAAGGAATATATCAAATGACACTTCACTTACCAATATTAAATTGACATCCAAGCAATTCTACTTTCATTGCAATTTTTTGATGCCATTTCAAAGGGTTTATTCTAACCAAGCGAGCAATAATGGGTGAAATGAAATTATTGCGAACTTCCTGATAATAGCCTGTGTTGCCTTGAAATACCTGGAAAAAAATTATATAATGTATAGTACAAGATTTGTCATGCGGATCCATTTTCTTTTGTAAAAAGTGTTTTATTTTCAAATTCAAAAGAAAATTACGATTATCTCTTATGCCTTTCTCAAATAATTTCATAGCAGGCATTCAGTTCTCAAAGCACTTATGAAATATTCATGAATGCAAATTCATTGAAGCAATCATTAAAAACCAGTAATGTTTAAAGTGCTTACTTTTATATTATGCATGCTAAAGCTTGCAAGAGCAGAAATAAAGAAACTGAGACTAGACAGGATTTAGTATTATATAAACACCATGCAGATGTTCTCAAGATTCAAGGCTGAGAAAAAGACAACAAAAAGTTCATTAATCTAAATCTAAATAAATTATCAGAGAAAGAGGTACAGGGTTTAAATCTCAAGCTGACATATAAATATGGCTAGATTTGAAAACCGTTGATCTTCATTGTTTAACAGCAGCTTTCACAGCTCCAGTAAAGCAACTTATCTAAATCCTGTTCTTGAATGTTCTGCTGTTAAGCTCATGGAATTCTGTGCCAAAGTACAGAGAGATTAACTGCCACACCTAACATTGACACATTACATCAGCTACTCATAATAGGTACCATTATTTAGATGATCTGATTAATCCTTGAATGTCTAGAAATGCTCTATACCAGTGGTTGCCAACCTGTCGACCGGAGCCCACCAATGGACAATGAGAAAATTTTGGTGATTCGCAGGAAAATCTGAAGATTATTTGAATTTTTTTGTATGGTTCCTGTGTGAGTGAGTATGTCTGTCTCTATGTCTATTTCTCTCGCATGCGCGAGCACTCTGTGTCTGTCACTTATTCTCTCTTGTCCCTCTTTTTCTCTCTCCCCCTCTGCCTCTGTGTGTGTGTGTCTCATTCTTTCTCTTTTTCTGTCTCTCATTGAGTGTGTGTGTGTGTCTGTCTCTCTCTTTCTGTCTCTCTCTCTCTCTCTGTGTCTCTGTCTCTTTCTCTTTCTCTCTGTCTCTCTCTGTCTCTCTCTCTAGCAGGAAAAAATATCACACTAAAATGTGTAATACTTAAACTTCAATTATTCTGTAATAATTAAACTAGCTTTAATAATTTTGCTACAATTAAACAACCTTTAAAGATTTTGTTATAATTAAATAAGCTTTTTTAATTTTGTTATATTAATTAGGTGCCTTTTATATTAATAAAATGGAAGTTCTCTGATCATTATTTTACAAATACACGTATCTTTTAAAAAAATTCATATGGGAGGTCGGCGGGATTTAAAATTATGAATTTCGTGGTCCCTGAGGTCCAAAGGTTTGCCAACCACTGCTCTATAATGCAAACTCTAAAAAATCCCAAAAAAGGGTAATGGCAAATCGCTTCCATTCTGTAGTCAAAAACGTTGGAGGAAAATGTCCATGAATTTATCAAGCATCAAGATCAGTTCAGATTTTTCTTTTCACTATACTTAAACTAGCTCATACTATTTTAGAAATTCCTACATAATCTCAGGCAAATACATTTAAAAATTATTATTGTGAAAATTACAATGACCACTTACCATTATCAAGTTTAATGTAGCAAAGTTTAAATATGTCCCCTTCTTTCTCTTCTCTTCTAAGCTACCAAGTCCAGAAGAGGGCAGTCAAAAGTTAGAATTAATGTCTGTATCTGATTTTTTTTCCTGACCTTATTCGGCATTCAATACCCCATGAAATATCACCAAGCCAGAAATTAAGATTTTCAACAAAACTTATTAACATCTCTCATTTTCATAACACAGGTTTAGGTAACATTTGGCCTCTCAGGTATTTATCTGCAACTCTTATTAGCTTTGTAAGTGTAACCAATATCACAGACACTGAGAACTGAAATCAAGAAGAGGCAACATGTGTCAACAGACAATTGCTCTGTGGAAATATGAAAATTATGGCAAATATATGATCTACTACAAAGGTTTTCTGAAATAAGGATGTTCATGTGCAAAATTCACGTTGGCTGTCTTTGCCACTAAAATAATATAGAGGGAAAGATAGATTATACCTCCAGACAGGGCCGGATTTAGATGAAAAGAGGCCCTAGGCTATTCCACTTAATGAGGCCCTTTCACCTCCCATTTTTAAGTTTATAAATTATGTAAATTACATTAGAGATAATAAAATACATCATTGAGGCCCTAGGCTGAAGCCTAGTTAGCCTATAGGAAAATCCTCCAGAACTGATTTTGTCAACTCTTTCCCCTAAAGAATTTTACAGAACAAGAGTAAGATAGAGATAGAAGAAACCCACTAGCTCTGCATAAATTCTTCAAAAGAGGTGATTCAAATCTCCTTGAGAAGATACACAGAGCCTGCCTTTTTATAATTAAACCAGCAGCATCTTTTTTCATGTTTGTGTACCTGTCTCATAAGGTGTTCCTTGTGTGCTGTATACATTTTGCTTCTTTTAAAAGGATTTCATCAACCCTGAATACTACTATATCTCTACCTAATATTCCTTAATATTGATAGTGAATCATCCAATTCCAAAAATTTTCTAGAGTCGTATATAGCCATTCCTTTCCTACTATGTCTGTGTTTGGGCTTGCAGCATGTGATGTCAGCGTGTGAATTGAATTCCCCTCAATTCAAGATTAAGTGCATGAAATATGAAATACTTTTTTTATTTTTCTATATGAATAGCTTGATACACAGAATGAATGGATTAGTACAATCTATACTTCAAATGAAACATGTTCTATTTTATAATTTACAAATAATTATAATTTTCCAATAAATATATTTCAATCTCTCCGTAGCCAGCAAATATAACTACCTGCATATTAAATAACTATAAAAATGGCTCTTAAACATTTTTTTAAAAACACACAATGGTTTCCTGTCATATATTATCTTAATCTCACCTTATCTCTCTCAACACCAGGTTCTCTGTATATTGTCCACTTCTGTCCTTCGTTGCTATACAGAATCCTATAAGCAGAGACATAATAATGGTACTCTGCTAAGGTGCTGCCAGTTGTAATGATACCTGTGAATCAAGAAGTTCCCTTTATAATAAACAAGTATAAAATATAAATGAGTGTGTATTGTGTGTGCATGTTTGTGCGCGCACATATACAGACAGACATACTGACCCTGGGACATTCTAAGCAGATCCTCTACACCAGTGGTCGCCAACCTTTTTGACCTTGGAGACCACCAAATTCATAATTTGAAATCCTGAGGCCCAACAATATGAATTTTTTTTTAAAAAAAGACACATACGTAAAATAATGATCAGAGAACTTCCATTTTATTAATATAAAAGGCATCTATTTCATTACAAAATTAAAAAAGCTTATTTAATCATAGTAAAATCTTCAAAGGTAGCTTCATTGTAGCAAAATTATTAAAGTTAGTTTAATTATTACAAAGTAATTGAAGCTAATTTCAGTATCATACATTTTAGTGTGATATTTGTTCCTGCTTGATAGAGAATGAGATAGAGACAGAGACAGATAATGAGAGAAAGAGAATGAGAAAGAGACAGACAGACAGACACACACACACGGGCAGATTCAGTATGGGTGCGGGAGGGAAGCCAACCCTATCGCTCCACGTTCTGGCAGTGGGCGGCTCTGGCTTGGGTGCGGGGGGGATTAGGGTTAGGATTAGACACATATACACAGAAAGAGATAGACACAGACACAGAATAAGAAATAAAAACACACAGAGCGACAGACAGACAGACAGAGACAGAGAGAGTAACCTGGGAAACTTTGCCCAGTGCGGCGGGAGAGGCCAATAGCAGCACCTTCCAATCAAAGTCGCCAAGTCCCAGGAGGAGGCGGGCGGGCAGCTGAGGCTCAGATAGGGCTGCAGCACTAGAGTGGGGGAGAAGCTGAGTGGTGCCACGGAGCCTGACTGCTAAGCTCCCAGGCCAGTTGGGGAGAGAGGAGTGCAGGTGAGGCTTCTGCTGCTGCTGATTGGCCATGCCTGGAAGCACCCGCCTACCGGCCAGCCCACCCACGTCCTCCTCTTACTGGTTTTCGGCGGCTAGAATGGGAAGTCACTGCTCTCTGCCTCTCCCCCCAAATCTGGGTGGGCTGCATGGACTTGGGTTAATAATTGATACTGTTCCTTCCTCGTGCACCAGGCATTTGCAGACATTGCAGCGCACTCGCCTGGCCATTCATTCCGGAACACGTCCAGCAGAGCACCCTGCATCTCAATAGTCTGCGCCAGAGTCCCTGTCCAGGCCACTCTGGGAAACCTGCTGGGCACGTTTCATGATGGAAGGTTCATTGTAAGGTCTGCAAATATAAATTATTAACCCAAGCCCATGCGGCCAACTCAGATTGTGTGGCGGCCCACCAGTGACCACTACTCTACACAATAGACAAAAAATTCTTGCCCCTAATTCATAAGCCATATGATACTGTAAATCAGCCTTAAAATAAGATTCAACTGTGGGACTTTGCTGACTTTATCCATAAAGGACGAGGAGAGGTGAAACAAGGATGCATTTTAGCACAATTGCTTTTAACATACTGTATATATCAACTCTCTGATGGAAATATTTCAGAGTTGCTATCCCTGAGTCAAAAATTCAAATTACATTCCAACAGCAATCAAACTGTTTATGGTTAAAACAGTTGCCCAAATATTATATGGGATACAATTTTGACCTGCTTGGATCCAGGGAGGTAGAAACTCTTGGCTGTAATTTTCTAAGTTGATAAATTTTATGTTTATTACCTTTTAAGGGATGCTAATTCTACATTCATATACCAGGTGGCCAAATATTTTCATCAAATCATACAATTATGCAAACATTTTAATTTATTTATGATAATGAATTGCTGTACCAAACTGTTTCTCTTTTCCTACTGTCAAGGCAAGTCAAAGACCTAAATGACAATATTTGATTTGATTTGATGGTATGGTCAGCTAATCTTATAAATAGACACTACACAAGCATCCTTTTTTTCAAATTAAATTCTAATTTTAATAAAAAATAATATATGTTTATTATCTTCCATTAAATAAATATTTCATATTTACTTACCTGTTATTCGCTGTTCTTTGTTTAGATCTATTTGTAACCACTGATACTCATCATTTGTAAAAGCTGCCCAAGAGTGCCCAGGCCTTTTCAACCTGGCTCTTTCTGGCTTCCAAGTGCTTGGTTGGCCCAGCAGCTCAGGCCATTCTAAAAATGAAGATGCATTAATTTGTGAATCAGCAATTACTCCAGATTCCATTCCAAGTGTCCCATAACAACCTAAACACAGAGAGACACAAAAAGAGCAATCAGTCGATTAAAGGAATTTGGCAACTGTGTTGTGTCTACACCTAAGTATTCAACATAGAACAAGAGACATATACATTTTTAAATACAATTAATAAGTCATTATGTTTTTTCGTAGAAAATGCTGTATCCTTTGGGTTGCACATTACATTACATTAAAAAACATGGATTCTATGCTATTTTTGTTCATGACAAATATTAGAAACAAGAGTTAACAATTTCATGTAATCACAAGGCAATATGTTTAGGGAATCAGTAATTACTAGAATAACAGGAGACAAGTTTGCCCAAAGTTTGAAATGACAATAAAAGGCTTCAGGGGAAAAAACAAAACGGAGGAGAAATACAAGGCTGAATATAGTCTGGAGCTCATTAAACACCAAGAAGCATGAATGCTTACCACTGGTTTTAAAAGTGAAGAGACCTGAAGACAGAGGACCTCTGTGTAAAAAACAAAACACAAATTTATATTTTACTATCAACATATTTAGGGTTTTTCTTTAATTTCTGTTATATATTTACTATAAGACTACACAAAGATACATAATTTTTTCAACGTACCATTTTGCATTATTGTTTAGCAGATAGGTTTTCAACCTTTTTCAAGCTGCAGATACCAAAACATGTTGTTTCTACATGGTGGACACCATTCCCACAAATTCAGCTAATTACTAATCAATAATTCATGTATATTACTTTTTCCAATTTTTTCTTGACCTGTCTGTGGATCCGCTGGCAACTTGCCGTGGACCTAAGGGGGTCCATGGACCACTGGGTTAGCAGATTATTAAACTATTTTTGAAGTAAGCTTCACACACTAAGTCGTCACAATCAAAATAATACAAGGAAAAACACACTTTAAAAATTGTGGATACTCAGATTAGTCCACTTCTCATTAATGCCAACAGTTTAGCAAACTTCTCTTTTTTGTTATATATTTTTATTGAATTTTCACACACAAAAAAGGAAATATCGTCAATTCATATTTTATGGAAAAAGATAGAAAAAAAATATTACTAAGCAATTATAGACAATATACAATACCACATTATTAATAAGGAAAGGAAAATCATATTAATACACAATTATATACAATACCACATTTCATTTAGATTCTATTTTTAATAATTTAAGTTTCAAGTCGCTATCTCATTTACTATTATCTATGAGTCCCAAGTTGGGACCCTCCATTTCTTTATATAACTTCATTATTTTAGGACATCTCAGTGACCTTATGAGACCTCAATATATTTCCTATATAGTATGAGAATAATAAAGAAACGTCTAAATACTATACAACAACATTACTTATATATTATCTAATATATGAAATTCTATTATTAACACAATCTCTGACTTAAAATTTACATCTTACATCTTTCTTTAATATCTTAATGACATAAAAGAGAAAGAATAAACTACAATCATGTATAGTACCACATTTACTTTCCATTTTTAGTAATTGAGGTTTCAAGTCACTTTCTTGTTCACTGTTAACTGAGATTCCCAAATTGGTATTCTCCACTTCTTTATATAACTTAATTGTTTTGGTGACTTCTTAATGGCCTTACGAGACCTCAATCTGTTTGTTGTACAGTAGGAGGCTAAAGAGAAGCTTTCAACAGACTATGTAATGGCCTGTTACATTTATAATATCAAATACATATAACTCTATTATTTACACAATCTTTAACATTACAATTTATATCCTACTTCTTTCTTTATATCCCTTTTCTCTTTCTTTCCTTTCTCTACCTTCTTCCCTGTTTCTCTCTTTCTACAGATCTCATTTATACTTTCTTGGTTCTTCTCTCTTTTCCCTTTCTTTTCCTTCCCTTTCTTTATAGTTTCTACTTCCTCCTTCCTTTACTTACTTTCTGTCACCTTTCTTCCTTCCTTAACCATCTTCTACCTCGTCTCTCCCCTTTACCTTCTTTCTTATTTCTTTCTTTTCCCCTCCTTTTCTTTGACTTTCTTTAGTCCTTCTTCTCCTCCTTCCTATTCCTTCTTCTACTTCCTCTCCTCCTTCTATCTACTTTCTTTTACTTTCTTCTTGGATGCTTATCCCTTCTTCCTCTCTTTCCCTCTACTTACTCTCTTCTATCTCCTTTCTTTATTCCTTTTTCTTCTTTTTTATATTTGTCCTATTCTTTTCTATCTCTGGTTTTCCTTTGTTGCTTCCTTCTTTACTTGCTTTCTTTTTTGAGTTTTGTAATTGTTTGCACTTCCACATCTTACTGCAGTTGGGATTATTTTAACTAAGCCACCTTTACTTTTATCAGTTCCTTTCTCTTAGTTATTTGTGTCTTCCATCTCATTTCTTTCTATGTTTCCATGTGTTTGCTAACCAACTATAGAATTTGTCCCATATTTGGAAATAGATTGAGTTCTCTTCATTTTGAAGTTTTAAAGTCAAATTATCCATCTCACCACAATCTAGAATTTTAATTATAATTTTCTCTTCTGTTAGGTAGTTTATATCTTTCCAATGTTTGAAAGTTTAGCAAGCTCCTCAGTGAAAAATTATTTTACTTGTGTACTTCACTGAAGTCAAGACTCTGAAGTCAAGACATTTAATAACATATGAAATCTAAAAAAGATGTAATTTTATAAAAAACATATTTAATACAGTCAAAATACTGTATGTTTTAAAACTTTTAATGAGATATTCTATTTGATACCTAGTCTGTACTTTACAATAATTTGTAAAAATATATAAAATACTAGTCTAAGTTTAATGTGTCAGAGTTTAAACCTATCTGCATGTCAAATTCTAACAATACTAAAATGCAATGACTTTTCAGAAAATATATACTTACACTTTTGATGTAACATTGTTAGCCAGAGAGCTTTCATAGTATGGAATACCTTTGCTGATTACAACATTAATTTGACCTCCAAGAACGTTGGATACCACTCCTGCATGGATACCAGCCATGCAAAGGGAAGATGACTTGGAAAAAAGATGGATTTCAAATCATGCATTAATCCACAACATTTCAACATTTTTTGGTAAACTATTGCTAATATTCAGGTGTATTCACACTATTATTTGGAACCTGTGAAGTTGATTATTTCTGGCAAACTGATTTATTCTGATTGCTATAATATGCACTACTGTTTTATTTAATTTGCATTTTGATTTTAAATGTTGTTAGTCACCCAGAGCCACTATAGTGAAATGGATGATTATATAAATTGACTAAATAATCTAAGAATCACAATGAATGTTACTTACATCTCTATAGCCAAGAGGAATAGTCCCATAAATTTCAGCAAAAGGAAGCACACACCCAGCTGGGCAATATTTGCTAGGAGAAAAAAGACAGGTATTGCTATAATTTGTAATCAGTATATTCTGTGCTGAAATTTTTAACAATAAACACGATAGACACAAGTATAGTCTATTTAAACAAAACAAGTCTGAATATTTAAATACACTTTCAAGAAGGAAGACATATTTTCCAAAAATGTACAGTAATAAACTACAGTGCCATGATTTGGCAAATAATTGATCTGAAAATATTTTGAAAACCACATTGGAATTAAGCCTTATTCTTTAATGATATATGATCGCTCAAGTAAGTGATACATATTATAAAACAAATAAAGTAATTAGTAAGGTTAAATATTTATTTCTGGGAAGAGTTATACATTGTAAAATGCCTAAAAGTATGCAATAACAACATTCATTCTGATTATTACAGAATTTATAAACTAACCTGTGAAAAACCATTGCGTATTTATTGCTATGACCTAAGAGTTATGTTATACTAAATTAATATTGGCAGTATAAACTTCAGTTTCTACTATAAAAGGACTTAGAGCAGTTAATGAGTTAACAGTGCAATTCTATTTAAATTTATTCTGAAGTAAAACAACAGTTGGTTTACTTTCAGGTCAGTAGAAAGAAGACTGCAGTCAAAAACTTTGCTTAGAATTTTAGAACTTTAAAAAATTATGATGAACCATAATAATAAATCTTGGCTTTAACCCTAACAAACTGAAATTCTTTATTTAAGTACTACTTCTGAAACAGATATATTTAGTAGTTAGAAATAGCATGGAAGAATTCACACTAAATACATCAATAAGATATACACAGAAATGTCCCACTGCATTGAATAAAATTATTTTCAGTCATCTATATGTCAGAGAACTGTAGTCAAAAGTCTATTCACACATGAATAGAACTGCTTTTTCTCCCTATGAAATATTTTTTTTCAAACAAGAGAAAAAGTGGCTAATTCACACACACACACACACACACACACACACACATTTACCTGAATTCTGGCTCAGAAAAGTGACTTGCAGTATCTAAACATGTTATTAAATCTAGGAAAAAATTATAGCAAAAGAAAAATTATGAAAGAGCAAAATATTTTTAAACAGTGAAATGTTTTAGGACTCTACATTGAAAACTAATGAATCAATAATCATTTTAATGCATCCTATTTATTCTGGTTTCACTAAATAAACTATGCTCTCAAGGTACTACTGCCATTCATTCTTAGTTATCAAATGCTACATGGGATAGATTTATTTCTATCAGCTGAAATCACACTCTGTTGATTGATTCCAAAACAGATCTAGCAAAACCAAGAAAAATATCACCAAAAAAGCTAAAAAGAGGAGCAGCAGACATAGTACATAGGATGAGTCAAACATCAGTCAAAGTAAGGAAATGGTAATAATAGTTGATATAGCAGGTTGAGAGGAATCTGTAATGATTACTAGCACAAAGTAGCACATAATGCAATAGAAACTCCAAATAATTATTCTTATCCATGAAGTCTTTTAGGATCAAGTTTCATATTGGCACAAATTCCAAAGTCAGAGCTTATGTCATGATGTCATGATGCATCTTTAACTTTGGTTAACTGTGGTTCACAGTTAACACTTGAAGTAAACTTTAGCCACATTGTTGTTAATTTGGAGCTCTAAATCAGAAGTCTCCAACCTTGGCAACTGTAAGATTTGTGGACTTCAACTCTCAACGTTGGCCGAGGAATTCTGGGAATTGAAGTCCACAAGTCTTAAAGTTTTCAAGGTTGGTAACCTCTGCTCTAGATACGAAAACTAAAGTCAATTGCCATGGCTTAGAACCCAGCTATCTACAGAACCGCATTCTGCCAGCCAATACCTCTCACCGACCGGTTCGCTCCCATAGAGAGGGCCTCCTTAGGGTGCCGTCGGCCAGACAATGTCGGCTGGCGACCCCCAGGGGGATAGCCTTCTCTGTGGCTGCTCCCACCCTCTGGAATGGCCTTCCCGCAGAGATCCGCACTATCACAGACCTCCGTGCTTTCCGCCGTGCTATAAAAACTCACCTTTTTACCCAGGCCGGGCTGACCTAATCCACACCTTTTCCCTTGCCCAAACATGCTATTAATTTTAATTTTCTGTTTTAATCAGGTTTTAAATTGGTTTGATATTACGACTCTAAATCGGCCACTGGAATTATTGTATTTTAAATTTTCTCTTAATGCGTTGTCCGTTTAATTGTCTTGATTGTTGTTATATGGCTGTGCACCGCCTTGGGTCCCTTCGGGGAGAAGGGCGGTATAAAAATGCAAATAAATAAGTAAATAAATGAAACCACAGGGTCTCCCTTCACCGAAGTGTGCCCAACCATTTTTTCGAGCTGGAAAGAATCCCTAGCGGGCACTTTGCCCGGTGTCCCGGAGGGTTAGACCACGCTCAGATACATAGTATAGTTCCCCAAATGATTTCCTGAAAGGAGAACAGAAGGTGGGGCCAGGGCGAGAAGTCTCCTCAACAGAAGGAGGGTGGTGTGAACATCGTATGGACTTCAACTCCCAGAATTCCCCAGCCGGCCATGTCAGAAAGTTGCCGAGTTGAGAAACACTGTCCAAGAGTTTCAAGCTTCTACAAGTCCTGATGACCAGTGATTGAAGGAAATAGATCTGAGCCTATGAGTCAGCAGACTGTTACTCCTTTCACTCCCACCCCGTTGGATAGACTACCGCAATGGGCTCTACTTGGGGCTGCCCTTGAAGGCTGCTCAGAGGGTATCAGAAGGTAGATCTTGCTGGTATGAACGGAGCGGAGATGATGCTGAGGGTTTCCCTTCACACAAGATCCAGAAAGGGCCAAACCCCATGGGTTTTTCAGTGGTATAGTAATCTCTATCCCCAAAAAGAATTCCCCCCGGGAGAGCTGTAGAGTGCCTTCCCTCCTAACATCCAGGAAAACAGCTAACACCCAAAGCCCTTTTGCAAAGATTTTGATCTTTAATGCGGTCCCTGGGGAAAGGATGCCGAAGCGCTGGCTGCATTGACGCATCTGATGATAGGGATTTGGTGAAATTTGCCCTAAGTATTGATTCGACTTCCGCTGGAGTTAGCACAAGCCACTCTGATCGAAGGCGCATAAGTATCAAGTCCACAGCTGCCCCGCAGTGAGCAGTCTCACAGCCCGGGTGTCAGGAAGGGCGTGGCCAGACATAAAATACGGTTTTATTGCAGGAACGCACGCTGGGTTCAACTCAATGCCGCATGCTCTCTCCACCCCCTGGGTTTCTCCCTTTGTCTTTTACCGTCTGGGCAACGGACAAAAGCTCAGGGCTGCAGACACCCTCGGCTTTTATTTCCCAAGAACATTTATCAAACAATAATGCGGGAGGCGGGCACCTTCCTTTCCCACCTAACAACGCCGGTTAATTGAAAGAGCTGCAAGGTTTGCAAAGCCAAGTTGCCCGCAAAATGGGGGACCCGATTTTTCCAATCACCGATTCAAAGCACATACCATCCCTTCCTTCTCCTTTCCCTTTCCCTTTCTTTCTTTCCTATTTTCCTTCCTTCCTTCCCTTTCTCCTTCCTATCTACCTTCGTTCCTTCCATCTTTTCCTTCCTTCTTTCTTTTTCCTCCCTTCCTTCCCTCTCTCTTTCCTATCATTCTTCCTTCCTTCCTTCCTTCCTTCCTTCCTTCCTTCCTTCCTTCCTTCCTTCCCCTTTCCATCCTCTTTC
>JANHFO010009758.1:0-19425 GCA_032468095.1 Pareas carinatus | reverse complement strand
CATGCTCCCCACACCTCCCCACAGTTCTCCTGGCAGCCTCCCCCATCCTCTGCGGCCCGTTGTGAGCTATGTTCCCCTCCAACCTAGCTCCTCTCCTCTCTCACCTTCTCCAGAGACTCCATGCAGCATTTGAGCCACCTTCCTTACCCCAGACAGGAGAGAAAGGAAGCTCTCCCATTGGGTTCCTGGGCGGGGGGGTGATGATGTCTGAAATGTCCCCAGGTATGCCTGGAGAGGGGGAGGGGAGTCCTGCATCCCTCTGGCTTTCTAGTAAAGAAATCTGTGCTGGGGGGATGGCGCTCGTGCTCACAGAGAGGGCTCTGAGTGCCGCCTGTGGCACCCGTGCCATAGATTCGCCACCACTGATCTATGTCAATGAATGAAATGCACAGTATTTTAAATAAAAGTATATTAGAATCCATTTCTAGAAGCCCTGATGATAGAATCATTTAGTTCCGATTTTCTTTAAAGTTTCATGACACATAATAAATTGGCCTTTTCACTTTCCTTATTACGCAATATGGTTATGTTTTCCAGGGATAAGCAAGCTAAAATCTTAGCCTATCAGAAACATAAAAATTAGGAATATACAAGGCAGACGAATTGGTTCCTGAGCTATTATCTAGTTTCCCGGAATTCTTCTGTTTCTCCCTCTAGATTCTGGGAATGCTATTTTCCAAAGCAGAGGTTTCAGCAAGGAAGTTGCAATATCGCTTATTTTGATCCTGCCTAAAGTGTGCAGATCAACATGTATATAGGTGCCCCTGATCATAATTTAACAACCATTTTCTTGAATCAGCCCATTTTTTGTCTGGAGGGGAATGCAGGGACAAACCATAGCGTTTTATGCATAACTGTTTTTTTTAAAAAGAGTAATGTTATATTCTGGAATTCTAAACCTGCTACATGTCCATATGTCACACACCTTCCATAATTAGAGCCAATTATTTACTTTTGTTCCCCAGTATGAAAGTTTTTTCTGCACAGAACTATGCATAATTTTTATACTGTGGATTGGCTGCAGATGGGTTGAGAGGAAGGGGAAGATGTTCCAACTGTTTGGCGACTTAGTTGGAGCTGCTGACAATAGAAAGATAGACAATAAAAATTTCATTTGCCTTCTAATTAGTCTGAGGAAGAAAATTTTGCTTAAAATTTGATTAAAAGAAGTTTACTTAGCACATTCTTCCCATTTTAAAACAGTTTCTCACTCCCCCCCCTTTTTTTTTAGTTCAAACTTCTTATGGAACATTTGGATCCTGACGAAGAGGAAGAAGACGGGGAAGTATCAGCAAGCACAAATGCTCGCAACAAAGCTATTACCTCGCTGCTCGGAGGTGGCAGCCCTAGGAACAATGCAGCTGAGACAGAGGAGGATGAGAGTGATGGGGAGGATAGAGGAGGAGGCACTTCAGGGGTGAGGCGGAGGAGGAGTCAACGTATTTCGCAGCGTATTACGTAAAATGATTTTATGTGCTTATAAATGTCAGTCTATAATAAAATGTACATTGAGTAATGTAATGCATATAAAAATTGTAGATAGAAATTCTTAACCGTTTATACAACTTTTTGTAGAAAGTTTTAACAAAAACAATAAAAACATAGAGATTATATCTAGTATAAATTTTTTTCCTTTGGAATGTATTGTGTGTAACCTTTTTATTGTTGCCAAGTTTTTATGTAGCTTTATGATTCATTTGTATATATAATTTTATATATCAATAAGAGTTTAAAGAGACGGGTACAAATTAAAATATGTGATTTTGCAAGGATATGTTAACCCCTTGGCGCTGGCGGTCGCGTCTCATTGCCGGCAATGGAATGTGTGCTGGAAAATCCCAACTCCCGGCGTCAAGGGATTAAAAGCAATAAAAGCAATAATTTCAATCAAGTTCTTTTGTGTAACACTTGGTCTTTTTTCCCCTCCAATGTTTTAGTCATTGAGAAGGTCAAAACGAAATTCAGACTCTACGGAGTTGGCAGCACAGATGAATGAAAGTGTTGATGTCATGGATGTCATCGCTATTTGCTGTCCAAAGTACAAAGATCGACCACAAATTGCAAGAGTAGTGCAGAAAACCAGCAGTGGCTTCAGTGTTCAGTGGATGGCAGGCTCCTACAGTGGCTCCTGGACTGAGGCTAAGCGCCGTGATGGCCGCAAACTGGTGCCTTGGGTAGACACTATCAAAGAGTCAGACATTATTTACAAAAAAATTGCTCTAACGAGTGCTAATAAGCTGACTAATAAAGTGGTTCAGACTTTACGATCGCTGTATGCCGCCAAGGATGGAACTTCCAGCTAATGCATTTGTACACATGCAGCCAAATTTTACAGGAAAGAACAGAAAAAAAAACTTGAAATTACCAACTTTCTGGCAAAAAAAAAATCAATTTAATGAAGAGTAAGAATGACACCTGGGATGCAGGAAACAGA
Organism: Pareas carinatus; assembly: GCA_032468095.1. Classification (NCBI taxonomy): domain Eukaryota; kingdom Metazoa; phylum Chordata; class Lepidosauria; order Squamata; family Pareidae; genus Pareas; species Pareas carinatus. The sequence continues at coordinate 16,991 of JANHFO010009758.1, read as the reverse complement.
AGGAAATGTTTGGTAAACATTTTTGTGGGAGCTTCCTTCGCTGTTGTGCAGCAGAAACTTCTCAGTTCATTTTTACTCCCACTGTATAATAGTTTAACGAAAAAAAATGTTTATATCTTGAAAAAAAACCTTTCTGTTTAAAAAAAAAATAAACAAGTGAATGTTGGAAATTAGTCTGTTAATGTTCTTAATAAAGTGTTCTTGGAGTTTAACCTAGCAGCGGATGGCTTTCTTTAGCTTAGCCCAGTTTCAAGGAAAGCATAATTTTTCCAGGCTGTAAAATGGCAGAATTTCCTGGATATATAATTTATTCTGTTGGGGGAAAAAGCATGCAGTATCTATGACCTACCTGCAGGAGGAGTTTTTGTAAATGTAGATTTTTTGATGTATTAGGTCACCCTGAAATAATACAAGAAAAGGGATCCCCAGCAAATCTGGTGGAACGAATACTGCAATAAATTTTTTTACTTCTCTTTGTTACTTGTCTGTTTCCATTTGAATTTCTTATTGTAAAGATCTGTTTAAATCCATTTATATTTTATTTTCCAGTCTTTTATGTAAAATTTACTATTTCAGTGGTTTTCAAAGCAAGACATAAATATTGTTTATACAGTTTGTATAGGCTGATTTCTGAATAATTGGTATCTTTACCCCCTACAAGGGTGTAAACACAAGTTAACTCCAGGGTTTTATTGTATCCTGCAATATTTAGTATTAACTATATATGATTTAGCACTGTGCCAAACACATTTTCAAGAGTACCTTTTGATATAAAAAGAAACTATAGTTTATTTCTTGTATGCTTCAATTTCTTTCTAATGCTCTTCATATAGCAATGTTCAAAACATTGGGAAAAACATCACTTTGTTCTGAGTAAAGAAACATGTATATTGCGTTAGGACATCAGAGTACACATTGCACTAGGACATAATGCGCAAAGGCATCTCCTAAATAATGGTACATCTGTATTCTGTTACTGATTATTACTTTATGATCCAATTGGTACTACTCCCTTACTTGGTTGGAGCCTGCAAATGTCAGGAATCAATATGGATTTGTAACTTATAGTTGCACTAACTTAACCATTTGAAATGATTTTTTAAAAGCTGGACAGAAATGGCTGTATTGTAGATAGTTTTTTTTAAATTACTTGAAATCTGTTTTCATCTTTTATACACTGAAAATGCTATTTTAAACTGTCTCTGGAGTGGTGCTTTAATGTGTACTGTCACCATTCTTTCAGAAGCTTTTCTATTTCTCGATAATAACACAAGAATAATTTTTGCATATTGACAAAAGCAGAAGAAATGAATAGCATAATTATTAGCAGATAACTATTTTAAAGTCTACATTTTATTTAAAAGTGGATGTTCAAAGATTTTAGATGTATTCAATTCAATTATAAAATTAATATAGCGGGGTATGTTTTTATTACATTAATTTACAAAATTTTAGTGTGTTACTTGATCTGTATATAGTAACACAATATTCAAATTCATCATCTTGTACAGAATTTAAAAATTAAACTGACATGACTAATTATTAGAATCTAATTGCTCTATGAAATAGTCTTCATTTCCTCTTCTTTGTCGTACTTGCTGCAAATATTTCTGGGGCAAAATCCATTTTGAAGGTTGTGAAAGCAAAAGCATTCATGCAATTACTATATTTTGCCTAATTACTTTTGTACAATACTGGCAATTAACAATCACTCAATTACTCCCTGGGTATCTATGAATTGATTTTATTATATTCTATTTTACCAGAAAATTAATTCTGTAGCTCCATATTAATTGCTGTCAAATACACTGGAGAATAAGAATTTCTTGTTAATGCATTACATAAAGAATTAACCCTATTCCTTAGGGTGACTGGCCCAAATTTTATTTAAATTTTAAAAAGAGTTTTCAGGGAAAGTTCCAGAGAAGCAGAGTACTATTGGTAGTTGGTAAATTCTATTTCTAATTTTTGTGTTGATTTCAGTTCATTCCATTGATTCATATTACATAAAATAGATGAAAGGTTTTGCCCCATAAACACATGGATGTTTGTAAGCTGAATCTTTCTGCCGAACTGAGACAGCCTACATTTTAGTAGGGGATATTCCTAAATACCTTTAGATGGGCAGCATATGTATTTAATAAATAAATTAGCAAGTGAAATAGTAAAGTCAAAGCCAAATACATTTGAAGTGGACATGATTATTGGGCGTTGCCATTTCTCATATCAGTATCTTATAAGAAATAAGTTCTTCATTCCCCCTGATGTGACACTCATGGGGTGGGGGTTCAGTTGAATGGGATTATTCGAGCCTAAAAACTACATTTTAATATAATTACTGTATAAAATATTAGCTACATGCCCTCACCCAGGAATTTGTCCATTATTGTACACATGCATAATCATTTATGAGTGGGTGGCCATTAAGGTGGAAACACTATCCCGTAAGGGATAGCAATACAGAATCAGAGTTAAATGGTGAAAAAGTCAAATTGTTGCTGGCACCATGGCACAGACACATCAAGCAGAGAGTGCATGTCCTTGATGCACATCTGGTAGTTTCGTCCTTCTGGCAGGGGAGATGCTTTACACTTTGCACCCAAGGCTTCAAGAACTGTGAGTTAATTTGAGTTTTTGCAGTCACTTCAACTCAACTCACCCACTTGGCCATATTCCTCCCAAAGTTACCAACTTTCAACCAGTTAATCTCTTCATTGGCTTCTAGTTCCTTTATCTTTGTGAACAGCCAATCCAGTTGCTATGACTCAGTATCTGCCCACTTGCCCTCAACTAACTGCCTGTTCTCCCAGTTCAGCTGGGTGATAGACTCTAAACTGATAATTAAATATAGGGTACAAGTAGATGGACTTGGTATGTATGACTGTAGACATCCATACTCTCCTCTCTCATCCCTATGTGCCTTCAGAAAAATTGGAGCACGCTTAAAGTTTGAAGCTGATTAATTCTGAGTTAAGAACAGGCAAAACCAAAACCAAAGTCTAATAAATTGAAGTCTATGATTTCTTCAGAATCCTGTAGGTATATTCCTTCTGTAATCTTTATTATTAGTTGCTTTTAATTAGTTAACTATCTCATTTTCAATCAAAGCCCCCCTTATCTTAAGAGTTTTAGATTTTCACAGGTGTTTCATGGAAATTTAAAATCCAATTTTAATTTCTTGCCCATCTTTTACTATCCTGAGGGAATTCTAGCTGGGCCCAAGGGTAATTAATTATACCTGAGCCCACAAAGGTATAGTCTAATATTTTCATTGCAAAACATTACTGAAGTTAAGAAATAAGTCAATGGTAGTTTAAAATCTGCAAAATTAAAACCACTGTTACTATGTGAAAGTTATAGTTTTAAAAGAAATCATTGATGTTTGTCCATTCCATTAAAAAATTAACCATTCTTAGCAGTTTGTTTGATGTATTAAGTGGAATTAACATAAGCAATGGTTTCAAGTTATGTGCTAATTTGAAACCGGTAATCCACACTGTACAGCTAGTCCTTGACTTACAACCATTGGTTTAGTGACCATCAGAGTTACAACTGCTGTAGCATCTCCATAGTTACATGACAAAAATGGGGCACTTGGCAATCAGCATGTATTTATGACAGGTTGCAGGCTCTGTGGTCATGTGATGACTTTTGTGATCTTTCCAGCTCGCTCCTGACAAGCAAAGTCAATGGAGGAAACCAGATTCACTTAGCTGCATGATTCACTTAACAAATGCAAAAAGTCATACAACCGAGAGGGACTCACTCAACAACTGCCTAGCTTAGCAACAGAAATTCTGGTCCCAATTGTGATTAAGTCGAGGACTACCTGTATTTACCCTTCAGAAACACAAGTATTTTTCATGCCTTGATATAGGTAGACCTCACTAAATTCAATTGGAACTGGCAACTCTGTTGCAAATATTATAAAGTGAAATGTTACGACTGCACTGACATGTCAGAAAGTCATTAAGTGCGACATCATGTTACTGTGACTTGCAACTTCCCCATTGACTTAGCTTGTGGGAAACTGGCTGTGAATGTCAAATGGTGGTCATGTGACTGCAAGATGCTGTGACTGTCAGAAAGGCATGCCAGTTGCCAAGAATCCAAGTCACAATCACATGACTGCGGGAACATGACAGTTGCAAGCTCAAGGACTTGTCATTTTCCTTTTCAGCACTCTGGTATCTGGTCGTTGAACAAGCAGGTCTGTAAGTGAGAACCATGTGTATTTCTTTGTCTAAGCTCTACATCTTTTTTACTACACAGTGTTTTTGTAATAATAGTAATTAGGGATAGTATTTAGGAGAAGGACAGGAAGGAACAAATCCTATTTTCTTACACACTTCCATACATATCTTATTACCAATATGAAATATTTGATATCTAGAATATTGCTATACAATTTCTACAAACACAGATAAGATGTAATCCTGATTTACAATGTTACATCTTGGTATTGCAACGTACATTCCATCCTGTTGTCTGTATCTTCTGAATCCCGAGCAGATTATCTAATTAAGCACTCCAAGCTTCCTTATTTCCAACTCTCATCTTACTTGCAAAAGGAATATTCTTACCTTGAGCAAAAAGATTAGAGTTCATTTTGGTACCAAATATTGTAGGAAGAGAACCGTTTGGTCCACAATAGCCCAATCTGGTAATGTTTGTTCAAGCTAACAAATGTTATGAAAAGGCACCAGCGTTTGCGATTGATAGCTTACTCCATCCGAGCAAGCTATCGTTCTTCCGCCACAGTCTGGAGGCATAGAGATGACATTATACAAGAAAGGAAGAAAACATTAGAAACTCAAACTGGATTCACCCTAGTTTCCAGAGATATAAAAGGGCGGGAAGGCAGAACAGTCTTTTGAGATTGTTACTATAGACTATATTAGTCCAGGAGGGTTCCAGTTATTCTTGGGGATCTGTTTCCTTATCGGGCCTACCTCAAAAGGCTGACAACCAGCTACCTTCCAAGGGAGCATTTCTGGTGTGTGAGAAAGGGCTCCCATACTTGGAGCCAGAATAGATCTTTATGATAAACTGTAACATTGGCAAATTTGCAAAATGAGTTTATGAAATACCTGTTGTTTTCTTAGTTTGAATAAATATTTATCCACTCAGAATGTTCCAACAGCTTGCATTTTAAAAGAACAACTCAAAATGACTTGAAGCTTCTGATGGAAGATATATTCAGAAAATTTCAAGCATTCCACCAATAAGAATAGTAGAAACTAAAAATGCATCCCTCGTATCCTAATTTTCATCTTAAGGTTTAAAGTAGAGGTGCTATTAGTCAATGCAGTTTGCTTTCTACCAATCATCCTAATGAAAAATTCACCAAGAGAATGCTTTTAAAAAATGAGAATGTTTTAAGTGTTTCCACAGCAAAGACAGCAATATATTTTAAGGCTAGATTACCTCTCACAAACTATAAAAAGCTCAGTAGCACAGCAATAAGCTATTGTTTGATGAATTGTAAAGAATACCGAACATCAGCAATACCATCAAAACAAACTTGATATAACACAAACTGGTCACCCCACCAAAAACATTTTCAAACATAGCAAAAAAATAAACCCAAACATTTTATTATAAAAATATTTAAATGTTCACAATTTTAAGCAAGATTCACTGAAATCAAGATGCAAGTCTCATCTAAATTCTAAACATCCTTTCAGAAAGAAAACTTGATAACATTCCTAGGGCTTTGTTTGTCAGATTTATTAAACATCTACATATACTACAAATTCTAAATTGCCATTCTGTGGAACATCATCTTGTTTCAAATTATTTTGAAGGTAACCATTTTAAAAAGTTTCCTTGAACTTTTTTGTAATGTTATGTTTCCTCAATGGATGAATACTGGTCCTTGATGTTACTTGCGACATTGCTTGATGATCTTCCAACTTCACCACCAGTTATTCATTTACATATTACACTTAATGTCCTTTTAAAGACGAGAAAGACTAGATACAGTTTTACTTCTCCTCCACATTTGCTACCATAGCCTCTATGGCATTCCAGTCAAGCTTGCTAAGAATGCTGCTGGTACTTTCACTCATACTGTCAATGTTATTAAGACTGGCGATGGAGCAAGCATCTTCTGGAAGCGAAGATTCCTGGAGAGAGAGAGAAAGAGAAGCATGATGGAGACAAGAAGTAGACCGGTCAAGGGACCCTTTTCAAGACCCCAAAAAGTGTTTTTTTCCCTTGGGTTAAAATTAGGCCAGCTACTACAAAAGTATGTACTTAACAAATATTTGATCTCTGTTGGAAACCATTTGCTGGCCCCACACTTTTCTTGCTTTTTTCTTCTGTGGCTCATAGTCACAGAGTTTCTTGTAGAATTATCCTGTAATGGATGCATCTGTCCTGCTCTTTGAGATTGCTCTGTGCCTTATTGCAGTGAAGTTCTGACATAGTACAGCAGTGATTCATTTGGAGGCCTAAGCTTTTCTTGTCTTCCCCTCTTATTCTGGCTTCTCAAAATCCTATGAAAATACTGCATAACAATAGTGGAGGAATACTGGAAAGACTTTTCATCTAATTTGGTCTCAGTTTTTGGAAAGGCTGGATATCCTTCTTCCAGCATGGCCCACTGGTGTCCTGGGAGAAGCTGATTCTGCCCAGCCCAAAGGTTGTTGGATCTTCAGATGAAACCTCTTCATATTTTTCTTTTTAAGGAGCACCGTCTTTTTTTAGCGAAGACTTTTTTTTTAAGTAGAAGAGTAACAAGAATGTATCAATTCCAAAACTAGATTTGGGATCTAACATATCTTAATGTATGAAAAGGCACTGTAAACAATAAGAATCAGACTCTTCTCTCAGGAGGGACATAAATACCAAAACAAATGAAGACACAAAAAAGTAACTATTTCAGAGCTATAGCCCAATTTGTACTAACTACGTTTGCTGTCCTCACCTTGTTGAAATGTGAACTAGATGTACCATACAGTATTTTCTGGATCTCTTCGGGGACACTCCAACCACTCACAGTATTGTCTTCTGTCTCTTCAGTGGCCTGAGATGTCCTACTAGAAGTGAAGAACTTTTTCTCATTCATTGACTCTCTTGTCTGATCAGAAGCTGGAGGGGTACAAATTGTCGCAACAGTTTGTATTTTAGTTTATTTAAATTTCTTACTATTTAAGTACTCAGTAGTTTGGACCTGAATTTTGAATCCAATTTGATAAAAGATCAAATCAGTTTAGTTCAGCTTTTTATATCTCTTAAAAGTATCTAAGCGGAACATTCTAGTTAAGCATTTACTCCACCACGGTTGACCTTGGTCTCTATCATGCATCTGTTATCAATGAGAAAGGCAGAGCACCTCACAATAGTGCTGAAGATCTCATGAGCTTTTGCCAATTCAATATCCAAACAATTATGGAGTCACAAAAGTATTGCAAGAATACCTGAACCTACTCCTGGCTTGAGCATGAATGGAGGGAAGCTCATTATCCAGGATATTAACAATCTACGTTTCCCTGTCCCTTGATATATATGTGACCAGGTTGGTACCATTCTCCTTCAAAGATGATGTATCAAGAAAGCAATACTATTCTTGCAGCTCCTTCATGTCCATCAAAAGACAACAAACATGAGCTTCAAAACAATGTTCTGTCTCATTACTGCTAAATTACAGTATGTCAAAAATTATTAATATATTAACTGGCCATAATATTAAGATAGAGTATATTTTCCCTCAAATGTTCATTAGCTCAGAAGAAGGAAAATATGTGTACAGACCTTACACAGAATTTATGTCCATTGCTGCCAATTTCTGGACTAGTTATTGCTTACAAAAGAGATTTTTAAATTTCTCCCCAACAATGGTGACTCTCTTCAATGAGGCTTCCAAACAATGTAGGGAATACCCCGCACCAAATGTTCTGGAAAGCGTTCCAACTGAGAAGAGAGGAAGACTTTTATACTGTAAATTCTGCCAATGATTTATTTAGATACATTTTGACTTCTTCAGCTTATGAGATAAAGGCCTTCTGTGAGCTACCTCAGTTCACCTAATGATTGAATTTGTACTAAATTACCACTAAAGTACTCGGAGCAGGGGATAAAAAAAAGTTACAATCTGAAAAAAGTTCAATCACTACAAATGAATTCAAACTGAAAAAGCCTAGCAACTAAAGGGACCGTCGAGTTGAGGGCCAAAGAACAGCACTGAGTTTTATGCAGCCACAAACCATGGCTTCTCAGGTCCAGCCTGCTACTCGTCCATTGCCTCTGGGTTCTACTGCTTTTTCCATATGCTTCACCTTGATGGGATTCTAGTGACGTTCTTTTGTAAGGAGACTGGCAGAGACGACCTTAAGCAGAAAAGACAACAAAACTGTTCAGGAAACTGTTTAGGAACTTCAAACAAAGTTGCCAGATTACAATTTAGTGTGATCTAGTGATCTTTATTATCTTCAGCATGGCAGAAGTCTAACTTTTCTTTACTATATGCTGTATTTATCTTTGCATCATCCTAAAATTTTGATGCGCTACTGAAATGGAATTAACGTTCCACTTCTCCATAAATCCAGTTGGCTTATATCTTTAAACATTACGATGCAAAAATGGATGTGCAAAACATTACAGTCTAAAAATGCTCCGTACACTTGGTACCTAATATTTGATAATTGGTACGATAAAGCAAATCTTGGTTTCTTACCCTTCTTCCAAGCTGTGTCACAAGACAGACCTGAAAGGGATCGTGCTGGACCCAAACCAGCTTTGGCAAATGGCTTGCTCCTCCCATGGAAACTTCAATAAAAATAGACCATATTTTTATAATTGCAATAATTATTCTATAACTTTTTGAAAACATATATGGTAGAATATATAGGCTGAAATCAAGGCAAAGGATGAGGCCTAAATGGCTACAGCCAGATGTCGGCAGCCAGCTTTAGCTAGTTACTTTGCTTGCAGCCATTGTTGGAAACAAGTTTGGAATCTTAGTGGCTTTTGTTCGTCTTCCTTGTTTGTGGCCCTTTGACTTGCTGACTACCTAATTTGGCTATTCTGTGACTCTTGGAGTGGATTCTGACTATGCTCCTGCTGTTTGGACCGCACTGGCATTTTTCAGGCAACCACTTTCTGCTCGGCATTTGAATTACATTTCCGTTGACTGCTATCTGCTTAAAATGTAGCAAATATTTCAGCTTCGGAATACTGTGTCTGTATCTGTGTGTCAGCAATTTTGAAACAGAACACCAAAAATATGTTTCTCACCCATTCCTCAGCACATTGCCATTGCTATGATACTGAACCACTGTGAAGCTAAAAGTTAAAATTAATGCTGTAATTTGGTAACCCCGCCCCAAGAGTAAGAGCAACCGTATTTGGTGGCACTTCTTGTCACATTGGTAAAGCTGATAATGAAGCAGGAAAATTGATGACATTTTTATTTTAAAATACATTACCCTCCAGTCGAAGTGATGCGTGGCTGCTTAAAATCATTAGATGATATTCTTCTAGACAACGGTTTATATTGACTGGAAGGGAACTGCGCAGTCTCAGACAGCAAGTCCTGCATCAGACTGAGAGCTTCGTTGACTCTCAAATTGTGATGTTCAGATAGCAAGACCCTTCCGAGAAAACAAGTGGGCTAAATTCAATTACTAATTACTCAACAGTTGCAGACCGTTTTTAACAGACATCCCTTCTAGGCTATTTAAAAGCAATCTACCGTGTTTCTCCAAAAATAAGACACTGTCATATTAATTTTTGCACCCAAAGATGCACTAGGTCTTCTTTTCAGGGGAGGTCATATTTTTCCACCGAGGCCGCCCAGAACCGGAAGTCCGAGGCCTTATTATCAGGGAGGTCTTATTTTGGGGGGATGCCTTATATTTCAGTGAGAGGCAAAACTGTAAGTAGTTCTTATTTTCAGAGATGTCTTACTTTTGGGGAGACAGGGTAACAGTATTGTAAATATATTCCCTAAATATCATTATCTATTTGTGATTATTAAGAGGCACATTTTCTGAAGTTCTTCACATAGTATTCTTTACTGCATATTAGATTAAAAACTAGCTATCACCTGTCAATCACCTATGCATCTCCATATTGCCTATAGGCATTGTACAAAACAATATAATTTGAGAAAGCCACGATAAGAAAAAAAGGAGCTGCTGCTAAGAAATAGCAGCCTAAATGTGTCAAGCTGTCCCCATCCTCATCCATAATCTATAAAAACATTTACCATCATCCTGATATTGTCACATATTGTATTTAAGGATGAGTGAATACCAAACTTGAAGAGGGCTTGAAATGAGAGCATTTCCATCCCACCTCACTCCACTCACACTATTCTGTATGTCAATCTAATACTCTGCAGGTCTCGACTAATTTGCTTTTAGTTTGCAATTTTTAAATTAAGTCACTTTCCCTGCTGATCCCCTCATTTCCAAACAAAAGTAGCAGTCTTCAGGAGTAGGAAATCCAGCCCCTAAATTGACAAACTATCTACCTCTTGGTTGTGTCTCCAAATGGAGAAGATAATATTATGCTTTCTGTTTTTAGTAAAACTGCTTTTCTTTGCTTGAAAAAGGTGAGAAGTGGCCCAGAAGGAGAGGTGGGGGCAAAACCATCTGGTTTCTTGCAAGCATTCCTTTCTCATGAATGACCCTGACAAAACCCTGACAAGTTTTGCAAGCCTTTGCAAAGAATGCTTGCAAAACCCAGATAGCTTTTTGATAGGAGCGAGTGCTGTTCAGCCATTTGTTAAGCAGTGAATTGTCAGGTCTGCGAAACTATAATTGTTATTAGATAGCAGAGACGGCTGCCCACACACACACACACACACACACACATGCTAGAACAATGCGGAACAAGAGCAAGAAGTGCAGTAGTATATTAAGAGGACACAAGTTGAATTTAATTACATATTAAAATGGTCATCATTGCAATATATATAGTTGGGACCTTCAAAAAACAGTTCCCTTCATGTCTGTTCTCTGCTACTGCTCATTTATCTAATTAGGAGTCTTTTAATAGTTCTGAATTCACTAGTCTGCTTTTAAAAAGAACTGGTATAGAAAATATTTATTAATATGGTGTCAAAATCTGGTTTTTCTAATTTCTTGGAAGTTTCCTCTTTGTAAGAGGCCTCTAATTTTCAAACTCTTTTTTGTTATTTATTTATTTTGGTGCTGGGTATTTTTGAGCTTATTTTATTGTAGCAAGAGGTGTAAAGTCCTGTCATTCGTTTTCCTCTTTGGTTTTCCCTTCCTTTCTTGTCTGAAATTGTGCGAGGAATTCCTTTTTGATATGACATGAGAAACCAAGAAATGAAACACACTATTGGGTAGTTAAAATAGTACAAGATTGGATACTCATACCTGTTCCTGCCTTTGATAAATTACAACTAAGATAAATATAAGATTTCAACACTTTACTAATAATTACTTCCCACTTGTAAAATAAAAATAAAAATCCAAATCACTTTTCATCAAAGTGAGTGGGAATTATTAAAAGAAACACGTAAAAAACTTTGAGTAGCACTCTCATCTTTATAGTACATAGATATTCTGCTGCCATCTCACACAAAATAGGCTTTTTTATCAAATAAATCTTCTCTTTTCCTTTGCCGTGAAGCAAGTCAAGAGAAAAGAGAAATGCAACACACAGTTATGCAAATAAATTCTTGTTTAGAATAAGAGGTGAGCATTGACCTTACGCTCAAATGCAAGCTGAGAACTGTCACCTGGAAAAAAAAACATATACGAAAAAATATCTTCTTTCCCAAAAAGCTTGCAATCATTTCTTTTTATTATTATTATTTTAAAGCCTGCAAAACAGAAAGCATCAACTAGAGGGTGTGTGTTTTTCTTGCTTTCCCATAAGGTTCTACTTTAAGACCTCCATATGCTCAGTTTTAATCATTTGTTTCCAAAAACTAGGAACATTTCCAAAAGCAATTTTTTAAATAATGTGCTTCTTGTTAAAAAGGAAGAAAGAGAGCTGAAGTCCAGGTACTTCATCACTGCAAGGTATTATATAAAATACTGTATATTAAAGTCAACTTTAATGGGAAACTAGCTGCATGTTCATAGGGACGGGGGAAATAATTTCTTCCCTGTTTCAAATAGTGTGTTTCATTAATTGTTAGTTAAGATCCAATTGGAGAGTTGATGTCTTTCAAAGTGGTTATTATTTAATTATCCAGATTATACATTAAGCGGCAGTTTCACGTCACTATTTCCATTCCCACGGTACCTGTTTTTATATTTACCATTGACATACTTTTATATTTTTCTATATCTGTGATTTTGATACCCAATTTTATCCATTTGTTGTGAACCTCACAGAGTCACCTTCAGCGAGACAGGCAGATATATAAATTTAATCAATGAATGAATATTTACGAGGATGGAAATGCTCTGAAATCATCCAATCTTTCTCCTTCCAAGTCTCATACTCAAAGATAACACCATAAGTCAATCAAGGCTTTCCCCCAACCATCCAGTTAGCTAAGAGGAGTGCCCAAAGAATGCCATTCAATCAATCCCCTACTTCCCTAAGTCAATCAGGGAATAGAACTAAATAAATAAATATTGCCAAGGCATCTACCTCCCCTGTCAATCCATAGTTTCTGTACTCATGTTCACTTGTCTAGTAGTTGAACAGCTCCCCCGCCCAAATAGCTATTCACTTTCCAATGTTCCAGTTCTCAAATGTATAAATACTTTGTGTCTTGTGAGAAGATATGCTAGCAATTCTACAAAGAGGTATTTTTCCCAAAAGGTGTGACTGTGACTTGCATGTTCTTATGATGGCTGTGAAGAAAGGTAAATTCAAAATGTATACACAAAGAGATGAAGTTTTAGGAACAGGATGTGCAACCTCTTTGGGAGAAGTAAAGAAAGGTGTCAGGAGGAGAGACGGAGGTTTATTACTATTGCTGTGTAACTATTAACTAGACTCAAGAGTTGGAAGTTATGGTAAATTAATATGTTCTCTAATAAGAGATGGTGTTGATGAGAAAAGGAGAGATAAGTAAATAGACATTCCAACAATGGTTCCATTTCTTGTTAATACAAATGATGTGAATTGCTAAGTTGAATTTGAGATGGAAAAATATATGTCAAGAAAGCTAGGCCTGGAGTAAATAAGTAGAAGTACATTTGAAAATAATGAAGCAGGCAGTCCAGGAAATGATCATTATGGTAATAAATTAATTATTAGTTTACTAATGTCACTGAAGAGTGTCCAAAATTTTTTAAAAGATGAAACTTTATTTTTAATACATGTACAGAAAATTGTCTTGGTTTCTAGCCATGTGGTGGGATTTATATCCTGCTAGTTTGGAAGAGAATATCAAGTGCAAAGAATACTTATCAGGACTAAGAGTAACATTAAATATGATTTCAAATATTTAGATTCAGTTATTTGGCTTTCTAATTTAATCTTGTAGTTTAGCTTGTAAAATATTTACTGCAGCTTTATCCCCTCTTGTTTTATCTTATCTGGAATACTTACCTTTTAAATATGCTGAAACCGCTACTGCCAGCAACTAAATGTTTTGTAACACTCTCCTATTATTATGAAAATTAAGATATATTTGTAGATTGTTGTTTATGAAAGACATTTCCATTGAGAATCCTCTCATTCGAAGAAATTCAGGCATGAGAAAAGATTGCGCAACATGAATAGAACGTCCAAATATAATCTCACATGCAGAAAATGTATTGGAAATTAGACATCCCATGCTTGGGAATAAAAGCTTGCTGCGCTCGTTCCATTTCTCTGTCTTTGTTTGCATATATGCTTACAGAGACAGTGAGCTTCAACAAAGCTGACTGGGTTGGGAGGGGAGTATAACTATTTCCAGACACTTTTCCTCTTCTTCCCTTTTTCCAAAACATGTTGGTGTGAGAATATCCCAACATTGTGTGAAGGGATTCTGCTTTGGATCCAGTTTCTATGTCAATCTTCTCTGTGTTTCATTTGTTTTGAAATGCAGCTGATGCAACTAGGAAAACATTAGCCTGGCTATGCAACATTTGCTTATCTGGAGCTGTTAATTGATTGCGGATCTTTTTTAGCCAATTAACCATGTGGCTTTTAATTGATTAACCAATTAAATGCTTTTCAGTTATGACTTTTTTATTGCATTACTGTGTTCATACTGTCAATCATATTCTCACAACTAAACACCATTCTAGCCACAGGGTTATAGCTGGCATATACAGAATGCCATTAAAAGCAAATAAGGAGATCAATGTGAGTCTTAGTTAAGAAGATCACTCTTTGGGTCATCAGGCAGTTTAATGTTTTTCCCTCAGGCTGGAGCAGTAGGAATGAATGCAGGAATGGGATGTTTGTATGATTTTCCCCAACCAGGAAAATTTGATTGGCATCTTCCATGTCCAAATGCTTATCGGGTAAAAAAAGAAAAAGAAATAGGAAAATCCATTTGATTTCGGTGCACATTCTTTCTCATATGCGTACTAGTGCTCACAGGATTATGAGGATGCCCAGAAATGTATTTGTTGGATGTCTTAGTTTATATTTTAAGAAATGTATTTGAATCCCAAAGGAGGATCATTGACACATGGCTATTGGTTGTCCTGATTAAGAGGGACAATTTCAGACACGGAATTCAAAGCTTGAATGAAGGAATAAATCACACTGGTGACATTAAAATCACAACCATAAAGTCTCGGTGATTTTTTTTATTTTCTTATTTGCACATTTGGGGAAGGGATGTCTAACCAAAAAATAAAAGTTCAATGTTAGCACATTTAGTGTCCAGTATTTCAAAAGTTTGAAGAAAATACATTTTGTTAAAAGTAATGTGAAATAAAATCATCTCTATTACTTCATGTTCAAAAAGAGAAGAGGGATATTAGAACAGTTACTGCTAGAGGAAGGCAAGACAGAGATGCATGCTAAGACTTACTCAGGCATAAATATTTCACAGTGCCTGGGGTGAGGACTGCTTGAGATAAAGTTTAGCATTGAGTTCCATTTATCTAAAGGTGAAATTGACTGACAGGTGTTTGTTGTAAGCTGCAATTAACGTGTCAATTGTTTTTCACGTCACAATGATTTTTCACACATAGTAATGGGTGTATAGCTTTAAATCAATCTAGCACCATGGCAATAAAAACGCCTGAATGGTTTTCCCTTGGGATCTGGGAAACTACTGCACTTTGTTCTTGATCCCTGCCAGTAAGTCAAGTAACAGCTCTACTATCAAATGGGTAAGTGATGAGAAGAAGGGGGGGTAAACACACACACAGCTGCATTGATAAGCATTGGAAGTGATACTGAAAAACAAATCCTTCAACGTTTATAGGCATGCACTGGTGTGAATGAAATTATGATCGAGTTCTTTCTTATAGACAACAGTCCTGATGGCGTTGCCTAGTTTGGGTTATGAAACTCTGCAAGAAAGCAATCAAGCTCAGAGCACCAAGGACCCCTCAATTCAACCTTGACCTACAAATATTCTCCTTTATTCATACCTAATGGTTGCCCAGATTTTTGCAGATTAACTCTGGTGGGACTGAAAAAGATGGCTTAGAAATAGGGAGAAAGGATGATGTTTGAGAGAGAAGCAATAGGTGCCTTCCCTTCTTTACCACAACTATTGTGTGATTTAGACCTCCCTAGGATGCACTCTGCAGTCCTTGCCAATATGAAAGCATGGTCTATCCCTACTTTAAGTAGTAGAAGTCTGGACAGGATATTAAGAGGAAGCTACAGCAGCTAGTACTTTATTATTATATCAATTATAGTATCAGTTGCTGTGACATGTAGTACTTTAGCTATTAGCTTTTGTATTGTCTCTTGAAACCAGGTGAGAGGATGGTACCTGATGGTGATCAATTGTCACTCTGGATAGGCCCAAGTTTTCCAAATCCTGCATACTTTGGAATACCCAAACAGTTCTCCCATGTAGGTGCAATAATACAGACTTCATTTATAAGCTTGTTGTAATGGAAAATTGCAGATATAATGCATTCAAATCTTATAATTGCTTCAGTGGTCACCATGGAATTCTGTGAAAACCGTCTGCAGAAGAGTCAAGATTATTATTGCTTGTACTAAGCAATGTTTTACATTTAATTACAACAGAAGTATATTAATTTAGCAATATGTTCAGGTAGCATCAGTGAATTTTAGCAAGCAATCAGGAAATATGCAGTATATTTCACTGATACAAATCAGGAAAGTCTAAAGTGTGCACATTTCTTATTGATTGTACTTTCTCTTGAAAAGGAGATAATCTCCAAATGTGTTGGGTCAGTATGTATCTGGAGCAGCTGCTTCTGTTTTTGTACAGTAGAATTGCAGTCCATACATAGAAAGATATTCTTTATTTGAGAATTGATATCCAACATTTCAACCCCAGAGTTCCTTGACAGAGGTTTCCAACGTTGGTCCCATAGCTGGCTGGAGAATTCTAGAAGCTGAAGTCCACAAGCCTTAAAGGGGCCACAGTTGGAGACTTCTTTCTGCCTTAAAACAATTAGAATGTGAATAGTTATAGATCATTAAAAGTTTTGTGCCAGTGGAAGGGAAACTTTAGTGATGCCTCTTTCCACACCCGAACTCTGCTTGAAGGTTGAAGAGCCTTTTAGGTTGGTCTGAGACATGTAAGCAGGAGCTTAGGGGGATGAAACGCCGGAGAAGACGCCTAGAGAGTAGTTGGAGGGCCAGCCACTCCGAGACCGACCGATCTTTGATCAGGACGTACACCAAGTCCTATCTTGATGCGATCAGAATGGCAAAGAAAAAAAATTTCGCCACCCTCATCGCATCAGCAGATAGCCACCCCGCTGCCCTGTTCGGAGTGACCCGTTCCCTTCTACAGTTGGAGGGGCGGGAAGACCCCCTGCAGGGCCGGGCGGAGGAGTTTAGTGGCTATCTGCAAGATAAGATCGATCGGATACAAAGTGGCTTGGACTCCGACTGGAGTGGTCCTGAGGAGAGATCTGAGGCAAGTCTTGAGAGTGATTTCTGGGAAGAGT
>JANHFO010009751.1:278576-290246 GCA_032468095.1 Pareas carinatus | reverse complement strand
GTGCTGTATCAAAGCACATTAATAGAAAGTTATGTGGAAGGGGAAAGTGTGGAAGAAAAAGGTGCACAAGCAGCAGGAATGACCGCAGCCTGGAGAGGATTGTCAGGAAAAGGCCATTCAAAAGTGTTGGGGACTTTCACAAGAAGTGGATTGAGACTGGAGTCAGTGCCTTAAGAGCCACCACACACAGACAGATTCTGGACATGGGCTTCAAATGTCGTATTCCTCTTGTCAAGCTGCTCTTGAACAACAAATAACATCAGAAGCATCTTATCTGGGCTAAAGAAAAAAAGAACTGTTCATGTTGCTCAGTGATCCAAAGTCCTCTTTTCTGATGAGGACAAATTTTGCATCTCATTTGGAAACCAAGGACCCAGATTCTGGAGGAAGAATGGAGAGGCACACATTGCAAAATGCTTGAAGTCCAGTGTGAAGTTTCCACAGCCTGTATTGATTTGGGGAGCCATGTCATCTGCTGGTGTTGGTCCACTATGCTTCATTAAGTCGAGGGTCAATGCAGCCGTCTACCAGGAGATTTTGGATCACTTCATGCCTCCTTCCGCAGACGAGCTTTATGGGGATGTTGACTTCATTTTCCAATAGGACTTGGCACCTGCCCACTCTGCCAAAAGTACCAAAATCTGGTTCAATGATTGTGGAATTACTGTGTTTGATTGGCCAGCAAACTCGCCTGACTTGAACCCCATAGAGAATCTATGGGGCATTGCCAAGCGAAAGATGAGAGACATGAGACCGAACAATGCAGAAGAGCTGAAGGCCGCTATTGAAACATCCTGTTCTTCCATAATACCTCAGCAGTGCCACAGGCTGATAGCATCCATGCCATGCCGCATTGAGGCAGTCATTGCTGCAAAAGAGGCCCAAACCAAGTACTGAGAACATATGCATGCTTATACGTTTCAGAGTTCCCATATTGTTCTATGTACAATCTTTGTTTTATTGATTTCATGTAATATTCTAATTTTCTGAGATTGTGAATTTGGGGTTTTCATGAGCTGTAAGCCATAATCATCAAAATTATGACAAATTAAGGCTTGAACTATCGCACTTTGCATGTAATGAGTCTATCTCATATATTAGTTTCACCTTTTAATTTGCATTATTGAAATAAATGAACTTTTGCATGATATTCTAATTTTTCAAATTTCACCTGTATATAGGACTTGCTGAATCACAGCTAAAGTAGTTGAAGCCTGAGTAGGCTCAGACTGATTCTCTGCAGGGCTTCTTTGCAAGTGAAATTACAGAGTGCCGATTGGTCACCACTTGGTTGCCACATGTATATATAGTTGCTGCGTAGCAGAGATTGTTGACTCGGTCCCAGGCTTCTGTCTGTGAATGCTTGTTATTGCTATGCTTGAAATAAACTCATTCCTGTTTGCAACCTTCAACTCTTCAATGCCTCACAGAATCCAGAATACAACAGTAGCAACTCAGTTTTGTACTATAGATCACTGGGTATGGTAATGCCCATTTTAAGGATACATTAAGTTATTGTACAGGATGTAGCAAACTTGAATTTGAAATTGAAGAATTTGAGATTGAAAGCTTAATCCAGGTTAGAACTTCCATGCATACCTGGACAGAGGAAGCTTAAAACTTCCTTTCATCCAATTAGTTTTAGAATCTCATCTTCTCTCCCAACATGCAACCAAAAAAAAAAGGAAAATATTTTTTTTCTTAAAAAGTAGATACTGTCCACAGTGGAGGGTTGTTTTTCCACCCTCCCTTTTATTTTTATTTGCATGCAGGGGTGTAGGCACTTCTGAGACACACAGAGGAAGGAGACATCACACCTTTATAATCAGTGTTCAGAAACAGATTCTATTTATTACTCATGCAAACATAGGCAAAAATGAAAGTTTTCTGATTCTGGTTTATATCAATAAGCCATACTTTGAGATAATTCAGATGTACACAATAGTCCTCGTTTTATGTCTGGTCATTTAACAACAGACCCAAATAAAACCTGGATTTCAATATATGATCTGGATTTGAAGTTCTGATGATTGGGGGGTTCCCTTGCAGTCACATTATCTCATTTTGGATGCTTGGCAACTGGCCCGAATTTATGTGACTGCCATTTATCCCGGTTTTTTGACGGAAACTAATGTTTACTTCTGGTTTTTGACACACACAAAAAGCACCCATTGCAGAGAATCTGATTGCTTGCCAAATGCAGTATTCACTTAATGAGAGTTGCAAAAAAAGATCATAAAATGTCTGTGGCTAGTAATGATCCACATAATGGTCGGCATGATTTATGACCATAATTTCAGGCTCAGTTACAATCATAAATTGAGGAACTACCGGTAATGGCATACTATGGTTTAATCGCACTCAGACAATAGTTGTTTTAAATTTCCTTGGAGCTATGTTGCAGGACCAAAGAGAAAGCCCCAAGTAGGACAGGCTCATTTAGTTAAACTGTGCCATGTTTTTAAGTAGCCTTTGTATCAGTGCTATTATTCAAGCAGGACTTCTGTAAAGTAGCGAGTATAAAGCAGATACACACCACCTCAAAAATGTGCTTTATGGATAAGCAGTGCTGAGCTCCACTTTATGAAAAATCAAGGACAAGAGCTTTGATGCATGCAATCAAAATTTCATTGAAGTAAAGTACTGTAACCCGATAAAAAACTCTTTGACGCCTCTTCTATAAAACACTCACATCTTTAATTGAAACTACAACTTCCAACGATTCATTCTTTGTGTCTCGCCAGTTCTAATACCAATTCTGGTAGCTTTTGAGACCACTGACTATATTTAAACACCTTTGTGAAAGCTTGTATTTCATTGATTTTCTTAGTGAAATCATGACTTAACTTTTGTGTTACATTTTTACAGGAGTTGGGATGAATGGACAAACATTTTATGATATATAAAGTTCAAGGAGTCATGGCAAGTAGTAGTACTTCAAGAGCCTTGGCTGATCTCAAAAAATCTAAGCAAAGTTGGACCTGATTATTATTTGGATTGGAGATCCCCAGAAAGACCAGACTGTAAACTAGACTGGGATGTTGCCCAAGAATCTCAGATGCAAAGTCCTTTCTATTCTTTTTAGCTCAGCTCAAGAGAGCCTGCTGTAATAGTGAATTCTTACCTGTATTGAACTACTTAGGGGCTGTGTGGCATGTTTCACATGACTGACAAAAATATTCATGCACATAGTTGTTTAGAACTTTTGTTGCTTGGCATTTTTCCTGGCCTGAATGTTTCTATACTAAGTACAGTAAAATCTTGGACTGCAAGCATAATTAGTTCCAGAAATGTGCTTGTAATTCAAAGCACTCATATATAAAAGTGACGCCAAGTGAGACCGAGCCTTACCCACGATCGTGCTTGTAATTCAAAGCACTCATATATAAAAGTGACGCCAACTGAGACCGAGCTTTACCCACGATCCCACAGCGAGAGAGCATGCATATTCTGTATGTACTACTCATAATGCAAAACATTGCTCGTTTATCAAGTTAAAATTTATTAGAAATGTGTGCTCATCTTGCAAAACACTCGCAGACCAAGTCACTTGCAATCCAAGGTTTTACTGTATTTATTTCCTGTTAGCAGTTTTAGTACTTCCCTGATTTGATTAAAGTGGACAATTTTTTATAACCTCATGAAAGATAAAACACTGGACTGAACAAGCTTATCAGTCCTTGTTTCTGCAAAATTCTATATTTAGACATCAAATAAGTGATGTTGTCTAATGTTCTTGCAAATGTACAGAGAAAGCCAAACAAAAATCCATTTGTTTCATAACTAATCACCTTTTTCTAAGTCAATCTTCTGAGCTGCAAATAAGCTGAACAGCAAAATCTCCTGTCAGTTGAACATACTGAGATATGAACAGTTCTTTCCTCTTATGCACAGTCTTTCTTTCTGCAAGTGAACAAGCAAAGCTGAATATCTTCCCTTAATTAGACCGTCCCATTTTGTCAAAACCTTGAAACTCTGAGTACTAATTTCAGAACAGGTCAGGATATTAAACCAAGTTGAAGTCACTTTTAATATGCTAATTTTGTTAGCTATAGTTTCCTGATTTGGATGGAATACAAAGAGGGTATTAGATAATTCCTGGTATGAAAATTTGCATGCAAAGTGATGTCAACATTTGAAAGTTTTGTATGCTGATGTTTGGGTTCATAAAAACTTCTATATGACTGCAGGTCAATTTTTTTTCATTGTTACTGTAATCAATAATTAAGCATCTTAATTCTCCTGTTTCTGGTTCTGGTGGCAACAATCACATCAGTGAGTTTACATAATTTACATTTAAATAATTTAGATATCAGTGTCCATTGGTGCTGGGCAGCTAATGAATGCAAATAAATAAATAGGCAATTATTTTTATTGTATAAATCCCATCTTTGACTGTTACAGAGAGGTGCTAGTTAAATGCAATCACTGAATGTTGAACTCTGTCAACCTTTGAATTGATCCATTTGAGTCCTTCATATACGTATGAGGCAAGATAGCATTAGTTAAATATATTTCAGCAGAAATCTTTAATGGAAATTTTTTTTTTAATGAAGCATTTAGAAGAAAAAAAGACTTGAAAGTAATATTTTTCTTGAACTTGCTGTGCACAAAACAGCTTAGTCCTGATCTACATTAGGTTCTAGCAATAACAATAGCACCTAGACTTACCGTATTTTTCGCACCATAGGACGCACCGGACCATAAGACGCATGGCGCCCAGAGGCCTCTCATTTGGAACGCGGGTGTGCAGAGATCGCTCTGTGGGGTGGTCCAAAGTCCGGAGATCGGCCTGCAAGACGAACTGGAGGCTTCCTGGCACCCCGTGGGTGCACGGAGATCGCTCTGCAGGATGCCAAGAAAGCCTCCAGTTCGGCTTGCAGGCTGATTTCTGGACTTTGGAGCACCCCACAGGTGTGCAGAGATCGCTCCGCGGGGTGCTCCAAAATCCGGAGATCAGCATGTAAGACAAATTGGAGGCTTCCCAGCACCCCGCGGGTATGCGGAGATCGCTCTGCGGGGTGCCAGAAAGCCTCCAGTTCAGCTTGCAGGCTGATCTCCGGACTTTGCAGCACCCCGTGGAGCGATCTCCCACACTTTTTGGGTGTATTCGCTCCATAAGACGCATACACTTTCCCCCCACTTTTTTTGGGGGGGGAATTGCGTTTTATGGTGTGAAAAATATGGCATATACTGCTTCATAGTGCTTTATAGCCCTCTCTAAGTGGTTTACAGAGTCAGCATATTGCCCCCCAACAATATGAGTCCTCATTTTACTGATCTCAGAAGGATGGAAGGCTGAATCCACCTCAGGTCTATCAGGATTGAACTCCTTGCAGTTGGCAAAATTAGCATTCTAACCACTGCATTCTAATACTGCATTCTAGCCACTGTGCCACCATAGCTCTTTAGGAGAACAGCTCTTCCTTAAACCTTAATGCATTACTTTGTTTTCTTTCCAGATATCACAGTAAGCTTGCTGTCCTTGGTGGTTACCGCATGTGGACTTGCTTTGTTTGGGGTATCTCTGTTTGTGTCCTGGAAGCTTTGTTGGGTTCCATGGCGAGAACGTGGCCTGCTAGGCAACAAAGACAAGCAGGAATCCTTGAACTACACAGACACAGAGACCAATGACCAAGAATATAGCGAGGAATTCCTGGGGCAGCCGACTTCCTACCCTGACTCTTCCATGAAGATCAGCCACACTTCTCCAGACATTCCATTGGACGCTAAGGCGGGGACCAAGGAGAACTGCATGCATAATGTTCGGATGCATCGACAAATCACAGAGCCAACCTCTTCTGCTCGGTCAGTACTCTGATATCTGTGTTAGGATAATGAAGGAGGATAGAAAAAAGGTCAATTCTTGCCCTCCTATATCCTTAATCCCAAGGAGAAATATATATGGGGGTAGGGTAGCATTCCTTTCTCTATTATGTTAACTTTTTTAAAAAATTGATGGGAAGCATCAAAATATGGCTTCTAAGAATGATGTTAAGGTACAGGTTAAAAGATACCTTGCTTTATCATGTTTAGGAGCTGAGTCTGTAATTGGAGATGAAGTAAAGAAAGAGAAATCCAAGGAAAGAGAAATTAACTATGGAGGTGATAAACAATTAAACTATCTTCTTTTCCATGGGCTTGAGCAAGATCCTGTTTTTAAAAAGAAAAGGAATCTAGCCAATAGAAAGCCTGTTATAAAAGACAGAGAAAGAAAGACTAAGGGTGAAAAATATATAGCTTTTACTGAATTAGTCGAAGACCAAGTTAGAAAACTTGAAACAAATATGCTTTTATAACAAAAAAGAATAATCCATTTTCCATACAAAATTGGGAATTGGACATTGAAAAGATCTAATGAAACTTGCCAATAAATTGTTTGATCCATTTTATAGATAGATTAAAACTTAACCCCCAAAATCAACACTTTGATTCCTGAATCTATTCTGTAGAGTCAGTGGCATCCACATGAATTTGCTGCTTTCATTTTCGTCCTAAGCAGCATTGTAACGTTGCAGCCCATGGAGAAAAGAGTGGTACTTGTGCCACAATGCTCTTGGCATCTTTTTGCCCCCGCCTGCAAGTGCCTAGTCTATTGGTGTTAAGATTTTTTGTCATTTTACAAATCTTATTCATGGAGAACCTCAAGGTAATTCTAACTGGGGACTTCTGAATAGCAATTTATACAAAGTATTTCAGATTTGGAAAAAATTAACTTTTTATTGAGTCTCTGGTTAGTAAAGAATAAGATAAGTTTCTAGTTCAGGGTCTCCCTCTTTTTCTCTCTCTGTGCATTCTAGCTGGTGTTATAGATACAACCATCTTTCTTTTTTTGAAAGGAAGAACTTGAGTTGAAAATTAGATTCATAGAAAAGGAAAGGCAGAAAGAAAATTAGAATAAAATGAGCAAAAATCTAAGTTTTTACTATCACAAAAATCAATTCGCAATCATGTTTTCCTCCAAAAGTATGTGCAATGTGAACCTACATGTGTAGCATAGCAATAGTATTTAGGCTTATATACTACCCCATAGCACTTTATATTGCACTCTGGGCCGTTTGCAGTGTGAGTATTATTTGCATATTGCCTCCAATAACTTGGGTTCTCATTTTACCAACCACAAGAGTTATTTTCTAAACTGAATTACCAAATGTAGTATGTGAAAGGAGCCCCAATTTAATCTTGCAAACTATGCTCATTTGCACTTATCTCTGCTGCTGTGAGTCCTGATGTATCTCTGCAAAGATATCAGCAAAAATAGAACAGGTTAATAAAACACTTGTGAGAATAAGAAACAGGAAGTGTTAGATTTTAGCCACAGCTTTGATTGAGTGGGAGGCTTGTGAAGTCACAGAGGGAAACTGACTGAATAAAATTACTGTGTATCAAGGAGAACATGACAAAAATGTAGGAGCATGAATGACTGTGGGCAGAACCAATATAAAAATGACCCAGGCATAAAACTTGTGGCTAAATTGTGTTATTGCTGAAAATAACCAATTCCAAAGCTAATGGGACACATACGGCAAAGAGGATTATGCCAAGCATTCAAAAAGAGGTGCTTCATAAAGCGCATTTATATTGCATTTACAAGCAAACCCATTTTCTTGAAGCATTACAGGCACAACATCTCTGATAGGATTGTAACAGCTTTGATGGCTGCTCCAGCTACATGAACATGTACTTGAGACCACCGGTAAGGCAACTGCCCACAGGCCTTTGAGGTGTTTGACCCGAATCTTGCAGAGGATTCAGGGAGTTATTTAACCTTCAAGGAGGGGTGCATTGTTCACACAAATACACTGTAGCGGTTGTCCTTGACTTACGTCTGATCACTTAGTGACCATTCAAAGTTATAGTGGACCCTTTAAAACAGTGGCGCCTAACTTTTTGCACCAGGGACCAGTTTTGTGGAGGGAGATTTTTCAGTGGACTGGGAAAATGTGGTTTTGCGTGCTGCCTGGATTCTGCCTTGGTTCACTTGCATAGCTAAGTTCTTGGTGGATTATGGACCGGTGCTGGTCTGCAACTCAGGAGTTGGGGACCCCCTGCTCTAAAAGGTACCTGTGTAAAAGTTATTATGGACCCAGTGCCATAATACAGAGATGGCTGCCCCCCCCATAATCATGTGACCGTATTTTGGGTGCTTGGCAGCTATCCCACATTTATGAGCTTTAGCAGCATCCTGCAGTCACATAACCATGATTTATGACATTGTTGCTGAAATCCACCACTTACATCTGATTTTTGATGAAAATGCTCCATAGTGAACAATGGGTTTGCTTAACAGTCACAGCGTTGACTTGACAACCATGCTTCACTTAAGTACCATGGTGATTCATGTAACAACTGCCACAAAAAAGGTGGTAAAATCAAGTCATTCACATGATGGCTGATTTTATCATGACTTATGTTTATAATGGGCAGGCTCCATTATGGTCATAAGGAGAAGACTACCTGGGTGAAGTGCTCATTTCAAATGCTTTGCACTGTTTGATTGGCACACAACAGAAAAGCTGTTTGCCTCCATTTCCATTAATAAAAGGTACATCAGCCACCTCTGCAACATAAAGTGTTTTTATAAACTCTACAAAGTACTAGCATTGATACCATAATGGTAGATAATAATCCATTGTGACATGACCTGTCATAAAATTATTTCAACCTTTTATCTGCCATTAATCTAGTGCTTAGACCACATTTTGTGGCAATGAAATCCTGTAAATTAGGATAGATGCAAGTATTCATAAATTTTCTGAAACAGCTACATTTTTTTCCAACTATGATCCCAGATTCCCTTTGTTTTCCTTTTTTGTGTGTCTAGGGTGCTGCTTCTGGGTTTGTTAATATGATGCCAATTGATCAAAGAGGAAGCATGATCTTTTTGCATCTAGTTTCAGAGCAAAGGTGGTTTGATAATAGTAGCAATGTTAAATTAACTTGTTATCTCTTGAATACTTTTTAGTGCTGGGTGAGGAGTTTTGCATCCAAGAATTCAGGAGTTTATTTTACTTGAAAAAAGGCTATGCATAGAGTAGAGAGATTTGACAGTGAACCTAGCTATTTAGGGCAGCATTCTGAGGAAGGCCAAATGAGGAAAAAGGTTTAAACGTGTTTTCCTGGTGATATTTTGTTTTGAAACTTTAAGGCAGTTGCTTGAAGGGGAGAAATGGGACAAAAGAACATTTATATTTTTCAGAAGCTTCCCCAAAGTTGAAAATTCCATTAGTTTGTCTTATTCCAGTGATAGTAAACCTATGGCACATGCACCACAGTGGACACGCAGAACCAAGTCGTCCCAGAGCATGCTCAGAAAAGAGTAGTGGCATCAGGCAATGACATCACGAGGCCATGTACATGCTCAGAAAGAGATTAGTGGTGCCAGGTGATGATGTCAAGAGCTGTGACTCATTAGCTGCGACTCGTCTGAGCACTTGGTGCCTAAAAAGTTAGCTGTCTTATTCCATTTTACTTAAGAAGGCTGCAATGCCATGTTTATTTCTCAAAATAAGCTTCTTTAAGCTCAATTGGAGTATCATTCTAACCATCATGTTTAGGATTTTACTGTGAAAAGAACAATTTATTCTAACATTCAAAAAAGGGGGAAAGTGTATTTTTACAGGTGGTATTATGTCATCTAGAAAAAAAGGAATAGTAAAGTGATCTTTTCCTATGATGTTCATATGTCTGTGTGATTTGATTGTTTAATTCTCTGTAATGAGAGTACTGCATTATAATAACTACTAGAAAACAAACACAGTTTTTTGTGCGCATTATGCTTTGTAAGACACACTGAAATACTCATATCCCTGTTTCTTTCTCTGAAATGTTGGCAGGTATGATTTATTTATGACCGCTGTGAAGAATGCTTTCTTTTGTTTATCTTGTTGCTTTTGAACTCTAGCAAATTTTACAATTGGATTGTCTCTCCTCCGCCCACTAGATAGATGACTGGTACAGGGAAAACCAAACAAAAGAACAAAGTACATTGGTATTTTTCAGCATTTTATTGTTTTTATTTAAGGTGTTCTACCCTGAGATTCTTTTAATAGGAGATTGGTGGATATTCTGAAATTTATATTAGAAGGCAGGGCCATAATTAAAAAATACTCCATGTTCTATAAGGTTGGTCAATGAATTAATATGATTCTTGCTAGGATTATCATCTGAACACCAGGCATTCAAGGTGTAATTTGTAGATGAATTTATCTGCAAATGCTCTTTTGCATAATTGTTACTTCAGTTTGGCAGTAGTGGGAGTCTCAATCAAACATACAAGGATTCTCAATAACAGCGAGGAATAAATATAAACTGGAACCATCAGGAACGTTCCCCACTTATTTTTCAAATTATTATTTTCTTTCTTTGTAAGGTACATTTGTGCTCTAATTTCTTACTGAGAGTAAGGTAAGAGGTAAGAGACAGCAACAATCCTACATATTTGATACTTGAAGCAAATAATTTTTAAACCACTCGCCTTTCCTTCAATGCCAATAGTCAACCTGGTGTAGCGGTTAAAGCATCAGTCTAGGAATTGAGAGGCTGTGAATTCTAGTCCTGCCTTAGCCATAAAGTCAACTGGGTGAGATTAGACCAGTCAGCTCTCTCAGCCATAGAAAAAAGGACTGCTGACTGCCATCTGCCATTAGCCATCAGGTTCAGCAGTTCGTTTTTCACTGGCTCAAGGTTGACTCAGCCTTACTATCCTTTCGAGATCGGTAAAACGAGGACCCAGATTGTTGGGGGCAATACACTGATTTCTATAAACCGCTTAGAGAGGGCTATAAAGCACTGTTAAGTGGAATATCAGTCTAATAAACAAATAGACAAATAGACAAATAAACAAAAACAAGTAAACAAATAAACAATTTTTAAAAAAAAGAAATTGGCAAACTGCTTCTGAAAAATGCAGTCAAGAAAGATGCAGGAGGAGTCAAAACTGACTTGAAGGCGGTATTTTCCCCTCCCTTTTTGTTGAACCTCCGCCAACATGAGCAATAGCAACCATCAGCCGCCTACTTTCAAACCTGCACCTGAGAGGAATGCCCCTGTCATTCTTTACAGACAGTCCTCCACTTACAACAGTTCATTTAGTGACTGTTCAGAGTTGCAACAGCACTGAAAAAAAGTGACTTCTGACTATTTTTCACACTTCTGACCCTTGCAACATCCCCAAATTCTGGCGCTTGGCAACTGACTCATATTTATGATGGTCGAAGTGTCCCGGGGTCATGGGATCACCTTTTGAGACCTTCTGCAAAGCAAGGTCAATGGGGGAAGCCAGATTCACTTAACAACCCTGTTACTAACTTAACCACTGCAGTGCTTCACTTAACAACTGTGGCAAGAAAGGGCATAAAATGGGGCAAAACTCACTTAGCATCAGAAATTTTGGGCTCAGCTGTGGTCATAGGTCAAGGGCTACCTATATTTCACTGATTTAAGGTCACCCAAATAATGTGTGCTATTGCTTCAGCTGGCTGTTTTACATATAGAACAAGAGATTTTTCACTTGTATCGAGGAATTATTTGAATTATTTTAATATTTACCAACTGCTCACAAGATTGCAATATTTGAGATGAGACTCTCTGTTTCTAAATAGAATTAGTATCAGGTTGGAGAACATTTCCCCCATTTTTCACATGGGGGAAATGTTCTCCAACCTGATA
>JANHFO010009751.1:253416-265205 GCA_032468095.1 Pareas carinatus | reverse complement strand
ATCTATCTATCTATCTATCTATCTATCTATCTATCTATCTATCTATCTATCTATCTATCTATCTATCTATCTATGAATGATATGGAAGATATTCCTTAATATTCTTGACATAACCTTATTTGTTAGAAATCCTTTGTTGGTTTAGCTGAATGGAGAAAATGACAGTCTAGAAAAGAACAGTTTGCTGTCTGACACATTATGGTAGATTTAATGAGAAATGATGGGATTTCCGTCATTCTGCTCCAATCCATACATGTTTTTAATTTATCTTTTAGTTTGTTGGGCATAATCATTTTAAGGAGTAATGTATGTCTTTTGATGCACTGTGTGCTGCACATTAGGAAATTATTGGCAAAACAGAACTGTTGGTTGAGTGATACTTTCAAAATGCTTTCTGTAGCCTAAGAACAAAGTGTCCATGTCATTTCACTTCAGTTGCTTTACTTATTTCCTTTGCAGCCTCCTTAATACTTGAAAAGGGTTTCTGTACTAGCGTGTTAGCATTGCTAATGCAGGGAGGTTAAGAGGATGTGAACCTGAACTGAATCACATTACCTGTCCAATATGATGGTATTTCTATCTTTTCTGAGGAACATCTCTAGGGCATAATGTAAATCAATCTGGTACCATACAGCAGGACAGGATCAAATAAGCTACCATTATACAGATTCCTATAAAATATTTGAATGCATAGATTACGGATACAATACAGAATCTTGGAAATTAAACTAGGGACTTCGGTTCTCATTGTTTGTAAATTCATTACAGTAGAATCTCTTTGAATATATTGAATCACTTATCCTCAGGTATTTTGCAGCCAGGGGCTACTGTTCATTAGATAAGCTACTCACAATTTCTTCTAATTATTAGTTGTTTATCTGTTGCATTCCTTCCTTGTTTTTCTGTGGGAGTTTTCTTCAATTCAAATGGTATGGGATACTTTGAGAATGGTGATGAAGGAATGAGCTTCCCAGTGAGACAGCTAAGTGTCACAGTCAGTAAGATGGCACACCCTATCACAATGAAATCCCTGCCAGGGCAAAGCTTCTAACGGTGATAGTTGATATTAAATACCAGCTATTTTGACTCTACTGCAAATGCTGTTGGATAAGTGTCAATTGCATAATATTTTGTTATACAAAATACCTGTTTCCCCCCTTTTCCCCCACAATAGGCAGGAGCAGGTACTGATGCCTAAAGTATTATTTACTGGAAAGTGCAGAGATGAGCACTGCACACATACTCTGTGTGTTAACTACAAAACCTTACCACAGGCAGTTGCTGCTGCAAATCTTCATAAGAGTAACCCTCTCTGCCTTGATACTCAACTAAACAGAAAAGAAGAAAGAAAAAAAAGTGATAGGGAAAAAAAATCCTTAGTTGCAGTTCTTGATAAATTAGACTTTAGAAACTCCCATGCTTAACCAAAAATAGAAATCCTGATTGGGAAGAATGGAATCAAGAAAGCGTTTGTTTGTTTCTCACATTATCCCAAGTCACAGACTAGCAAAGCACAAATGGCTGAATAACTGATAATTGGCTACAATTACATCCAGCACACTAATAACATAGTTAAAGAGTACAGACGCTAGCTAAGTCACAAATAAGTGTGGCTTTTAGCTTTCCTTTTGGGAATTACAAAGAGGTTAGTAAACTGCAAATGCATACTTGTAGGTGCCTTGTACTTGGGGATTTAATTTAGAGAAAATAAGCCCTTTGGAGCAAATGCTTAGAATGGGATTTTTTAAATGTTTGAATAATTTTCAGTTTAAAAGTATATGATGTGTGTGTGTTTTAAGGGGAAAATGATGAAACATAGACCCAACTGACTGGCAAATTGGAAGTGTTTCTTGTAATGCCGCCTTATAGGATACCTGTAATTTTCAGATTGTTGCTTTTAGATCTACAAGGGGATTCAATTTGGGTGAAATAATATAAGTAAGAGAGTTCGGATGAAAGAGCATGGACATCTAGCCAGAGGCTTAAAATTTCCAGCAGTCCGTTCATTTGGGTATTAACAGTGACTTCATCTCAGAACCTCACTTGACTCTGACAATCCCTGGCCATGGACTCTCTTTAGGATGACAGTTCTGGGAGAACCTCTTTCTTTTGAAATAGTTGCAAGACAAGTAGAAATTTTGCAAGTGAAAGTTATATTCCATAGTTATACTCATATGGCCTAAACTTTGATCCTTCTGTTTTATTTGTTGTAAAAGACTTTTAGAAATCAGACTGGAAAAGGATAAATGAAAATCTCATTTCAAGTCAAGCCTGATTCCTGGAGGACATTTCCATCTAGTTTTTCAGCAGCAATACCGAAATTGCTATCTCATCTTAGTACTTTTACAGTTGTTTAG
Source organism: Pareas carinatus (assembly GCA_032468095.1). Taxonomy (NCBI): domain Eukaryota; kingdom Metazoa; phylum Chordata; class Lepidosauria; order Squamata; family Pareidae; genus Pareas; species Pareas carinatus. The sequence goes on along the minus strand of JANHFO010009751.1, from coordinate 262,848 downwards.
TCTGTCACTTTCTATAGTCTGTGAGACAGTGTCTCACCCAAATAACCAGTATAACTTTGAAGGCAAATGAGGTCTCTTGGGTTCTACCACTTCTTGTGAATAGAAATAAGAATAGTTCTTCCTTGTTATAAATGAATTCTGACTTTCCTCCTTAATCTAAGAAATATGGGGTTTCTACAGATTTCTTAGATCTACTAGATTAATTGATTACCTAGTTTGATTTCCTAAATTGGCTTATATGGAGTACTATGCTATAATTTGGCAATATTTATAATTTTATAATTTTATTGGTTTATAATATAACACAAAATACAAAAGCAAATAGTGGGAAATTGAGAAAGGGGAAAAGAGTGTGGAAGAGAGGGGAAAGAAAGCAAAGACAAGACATTGGCTTCCGACTCCCTTTGGTGCAGTAGAATATAGCAATAACATTGAATCTCAAATTTTTACTTTCACGCAGTAGTTTAAGAGTCACTTCTATAACAACAAATGTATCTAATCAGTAAAACTCAAAGTCAACGTTTCATTTTTTTCCAACCTCAAGCACAAAGTCCAGAAGCAGTTTCCAGGTAGAAACAAAAGTTTTATATTTTTTTCTTTGATCAAAACAGTTAATTTCGCCATCTCTGTTAACTCCATCAACTTTTGCAGTCGCTCATCCATTGTCAGAATCGAAATGTCCTTCCATTTTTGTGCATAAAGTAGTCTTGCTGCTGTCAACTTATATAACATCAGAGTTCCAAATTTCTTTTCCAAGTCTTTGTCCATTAGACCCAAAAGAAAAGTCTCTGATTTCATCTTTACATTCACTTTGATGATCTTCTGCACCAGCTTATGAATCCTATTCCAATATTTCTTTGCTTTGTCACATGTCCACCATAACAGATAAAAATACCAAAATGAGTAGAAGAGTGAACTTAGTTCTTAGTTTTCCTACAATGTGGGTACAATAATGGGAGTTTAGAAGTGCACTTTTCTTTTGATTAACTGTAGGTTATATCATTCAAAGCCGGGGTGGCTAATCATAGCATTGAAACAAGCCAATTTTAACTCTTCAGTCTTAAAGCTGTGTCCCTGGAGTAAACAAAAGGTAAGGCTATTCCCACTTTAAGCATTCAAACAACACATTAAACTTTGATTAATTGGAATCAGAAGCTTTTAAATTTTTTTAAGTAATGTAAAGCTCCATGCAGTTGATTGCTGTCTTTTTTAACCATTGAGTACTATATGTGGGTTTTCTAAAACCAAATCAACAGAAAGCATGCCTCATGCAATCAGACTGCTTCATACTCCTGGCTCGAGTGATAGCAAGACAGTAAGACCACACTCCCCTTTATCTGCAGTACAGTACATATATTATGAGGTTGGCAATTGGTTTATTTTGTGCCTCTGTTAGGATTATAGTTCTACTCTTTTATGTTGGTATTTTATTTTTAGTGTTACAATTCATACTAAATTCACCCCAAAAATATATTAACTCAAACCATCTACTGACTATGGTTAAAAAATGTTCTTTTGCAAATACCCTGGATGAAACAAATTAAGCTCATGAATGTCTCAAGACAGCTTTTCTCAAAACATGGTGGAAACATTTGGTTTTAATTGTAGTACTTCGCCTATTTCCATATTTAAATTTCAGTTGGTTAAGTATGCAGGAGGACAATTGCAAAAAAATATATTGATGATTAGCCCATTTATGTAATGGTGTTCCCTAGCAACAAATGGCTTTAAATTAAATGGTGGTCAATCTATATACTTCCTGTAAGAGTCCAGTACTTTTTACTGTAGAAATCAGAGATTCCAGAAATCTGCAGGTCTGTGGTATGGCATTTGATTAGGGCAGCCTTTCAAAGTAAAACATAATTCCAGTCTGTCTGTTCTTTAGCCAAATTGACCCGTCATTACAGTATTTTTAAAGATATCTCGCTTCTGAACTCTGCAGAGCTGTTCCTTTGATGAGACTTGAATACCAGTCATTGGAAAATATCTTATGTAAGCCTAATGATACATCATTCTGCTTTAAAAATTGTGCCCAGTACTGCATGGTACTGTTGCTGCTACTATATCTGTCATCATCATACTAACAAAGTGTTTTCACTTCTGTTTCTGTAGATGGGATTAGAAATTGAGCCTTTAGTCAAGGGGTCCCCAACCCCCAGACTGTGGACTGCTACTGGTCCCTGGCCATTAGGAACCAGGCCATGCAAGCAGCAGGCAAGCATACGAAGCTTCCTTTGCACAGGTGTGGGAGCTTGACAAAACCATCCTTTCTCCCTCCACCACTGCCGCCACTGCTGCTGCCAGCCTGTGGAGCCAGAAAGGTTGGGGACCGCCACTTTAATTGGTACAATGTATAGGCAGCCAAAATAGCACAAAATATGCTATTTAATTCAGTGTAAAGGTTGATGGCAGTCAGAGCAAAATCTATAGCTTCTGCTTCATCAAGGTATGATAGCACCTTTGAATCAGAATAATATTTTCTTTCTCTTTGCTTTGGCATCCGTATGGATTGTTCTTTGGATCCTTCAATTTATTATCAAGATTCAGCTATGTACAGTTCAACCCATTGTGATTTTAGGGGCATCCCTGTCATGATCGTAGCAGCAGTGTGCAAATAGTTTCTCATAGTCTTCATCCAGGATGTTTGTTGACTTGATTGTCTAACATATAGCCATGAGATTTCTTGGTAGTCCTCTGACTAAGAGCAGCCAAATCAGTTAGGTGCTGTTAACTGCTGAGCTTCCAGATGTTACAACTGGAGAACTCTGCAGGTAATCATCGACCTATCACCACAACTGAGAATTTCCGTTGCTAAGCAAGACAGTTGTTAAATGAGTTTTGCCCCATTTTACAACCTTTCTTGACACAGTTGTTAAGTGAATCACTGAAGTTGTTAAGTTAGTAACAAGGTTGTTAAGTGAATCGGGTTTCCCCATTGACTTTGCTTGTCAGAGAGTTGCAAAAGGTGATCGATCACATGACCACAAGACACTGCAAATTCATAAATATATGACAGTTGACAAGTGTCCGAATTTTGATCATGTGTCCACAGGGAGGTTGTAAGGATCACAAGTGTAAAAACCAGTCATAGGTTACTTTTTTCAGTGCCATTGTAGCTTTGAAAATTCACTAAACAAATGAGGACTCCCTGTATAAGGACATATATATTCACTATAACTGAATATATATATTTGCCTGCTATAGCTATGAATCCTAATTTCATTCAAAAACCATTACAGGATAACTCTATTTCTATGTTCATTTATTTTTGAATGTAAAAATAGTTGCAGCATTGTAGGGAGTAAAAATATATAGTTTAAGAGTGTATTCACAAACAGCCTCAAACTGATGCAAACACTTCTGCGTGTTTCCATTTTCATTGAATCAGATTTCACATTTTACAAATGCAGCGAAAAGGAATATGGTGGTTGGAAAGATCATTAATGTATGAAGACTTCAAAAGCACTTTGCTGTCTGGAGCACTGTAAGAACTTAAATATTTATCCCCGCAAAACAAAGGGTGCTGCCAAAGTGGCTGAACAACTGGATGATTTTAAAACAATCAGACATTTTAGAGCTACATTTAGGACAAGCGGTTGGCAGTTTTAACTAATGTAGCTCTTGTGTTATTAATATGATTATGCAAGCAATCACCCAAGTAGCCTAAATCAAGAGTTGATCTGATTCATTCATCTTGCCTGATATGATGGGGGGTGTTATTTTCAGACTTTCTGGCCAGATGGACAAGGCACTTGAATTCTGAACATTTCTTTTTTGCTTCTATGATTCTTGTTTGAGTTCCATTCTTTGTGCCCAGGCCAAAATGTTATTTCATTTTCTTCCTTCCCTGTTCCTACATTATGTTCCATGATTGTTAAGGAGCGAGAGTCTCCTTTTCATGTTCTTTAGTACCCATTTTGTCTGTTCCTTACTCTAGCAATTTTTGATCATGATAAAAAGAGGGGATATTTTTTAATGCCAGGCATGCAGACTAGGAATTTATTATAATTCATTATTTGTAGGAATTTATGCGTCAAACTTCCTAATGAAGCCCATATAGTCTTATTGATAATGGGGGAGGAGCAAATAAAGTTTAGTTATCAATCATGAATGGTAATATCATTCAATTATTCTTTTTGTATATTTTTTTCAAATTACAGGGATGAATTCTGACCAGGTCTGTGCAATAAAGTAGTTTTCACTCATATAACATTTATTCAATCAATTTTTCTGCTTCAACTAATTTTTCATGAAAGAATTCTGTTTTTGCTCTGGTCACATCTGCCATTAGTAATAATAGATGCCAGAAGTGCTGACCAGTCAATGGAATATATTAAGGATTCTATTACAAAGAGATTTGTTCTGTCAATCTGACTTTTGACTGTTAATGAACTACATCTTTTCTGAGCTGACAATATATTACTCATAGCAAGTGTTAGATTGTGCATGAAAATCTGAATAGAGTCTTTGTTACACCAAGTTCCAAACACTTGAAAGGTTTTTAACTGGAGATACAACTATTGATTTAGTTCGTGGGCTTCATTCTCTTCTAATGCATTTATCTAGAGGTAGATATGTGTGTTTAATTTTGAATCCTTCCATACACAATAAAGTCTTTCCTTTGCTATCATATTTTCTTAGAGTACCAAGGAATGCAAATGGAGGCAGGGTTTGTAAACCCAAATATAGGGTTGTTGCCAAACTAGTTCCTTTACTTGTTCACAAGTATTAGGCAAGCTAATTGAAAAATTTGGGGGAATTCAGCAAAACCCGATCTTGGTATTTACTGTTCAGGATTTCTTTCTTTTTATCATAGCAGTCAGTTCAGACAGGATTACATTAACAAATGATTTCCTGTAGCATAAATAATTCTAAAAAGAAACATTTTTTTCATTCCACTGTTTGAAATATGGTTCAAAGTCATATAACTGCTTCTATTAAGAAAGACAACTTGCAGATACAGTATACACGAAGCCCAAATATAGATTGAAATAATGTCATGAAGATAACATCTTCATTTATTTTTTCTTCAGTTAGTGTGATTTTTCTAGGTAAATTTCCACGAAGCACTTAAAGCTGAGATCTCAGGGTCACAACCCTCAACCCTGTGCAACCCAGCAGCCATTTGCTATAGGCCACAATGGTGCTTGGGAAAACTACAACAGAGCGGTTGAGGATCTTCAGCAGAAGAATGGACTGGAGCTCCTTAGATAAGGGTCTACAAAAAAAAATCAAGAAATGAGAATAGGGAACAATTAGTGAAGAAAGTTATACACCGTTCCAAAAGAATTTCAGCAACTACAGCTAATCATGAACTAACCTACTTTTTCAAAATAAAAGAAAATAAAAATGAGGGTTGTTTTTGTTTGTACGGCCCTACCTAATGGACAACTTGGCCTCCATTGTTAGGTAAGATAGTGTCTCTTTGACCTTTGTTTTTAAGATGGTCTGCTTTTTCCCTGGCTGTGAGGATTAATTCCCACAGACACCTTGCTGAACAGAGCTTTTCTAGAACTGTGAGGAGAGCATTGCTTGTGATCGTTTAACAGTGGAGACTTTTTAATTTTGGTAAGTTTATGCTTCAGGGGATTCTATAGTTTGCTTCCTCTTTTACTCATTAAAAACTTTTTTTATTGGGAGGGGAGCTTCATCAGTGTTATGGGTCTCTAGTTGTTCCTTCTGGAGCAGTTGTTATAGTTGGGATCCTAGTTGTTAAATATCTCAGATTTACCATAATTGATTGTTTTATAGATTATACATTAAGATGCTGCAGAAATCTAATTAAAGTTAATTCTGTAAACTTTTTTCCAGTTATTTCCAACTTAAAGTCAGATGGCTTTTTTTAAAAAAAAACTTTCCTGTAGATAAGCCTCATAAAAATATCTACCCTCTAATGATTTTGAAAATGAATGTGAAATGCCTTAAATATTAATTTCACTAATGCTTGAGAGTTTTCTAGGAATCCATTCATACCTCAGATCAACCCTTCTGAGTTTGTCAAGATCAAGATCAACTTGCATGGTTTAAACATCGTTCTAGCTTCTATAATATGCTCTCAAGCTAACAGGGACAAGCCTATATCCAGTCTGCATGTTTAAGCAATTTGCTTAAGAGACCAAATAGACTATAGACCAAAAGACATTGCTTCCTGAGATTTTATGATAATTCTGATGCAAAATATTTAAAATAGGAAAAGCTGCATATTTGAGGCGGAAAACTTTTGTTGACATAAACAAGTATTTGAATAACTAGGAATCTAAAAGATATCCAGATTGCTTCCACCCTGATGATATTCAAAGAACCTACAGAAGAACTGGGTGTTCTCCCAGGTCTTGAGGTAGGTTGATTTTGGAGTTCATGCTGAATAGTGGGTATGTGGTTGTCCTTGCACTGCTTATGAATTTTTCTCTTTCTTATGGTATTTTCTTGCATTTTAACTGTAAAATGTCCAACGTTGTTTGGAGTCAGGTGGTCTCTAAATTGTTTAACTAAGCCAATTGGCAACATTGTGCTGTGGGTATCCATAGTCCAACAGAAAACAGTAAGTTTCCAACTTTTCACTCTTAACAACCATAATTAGTTCCAATGGGAAAATTCTGCATCGGGATTTACTACTTACTGTTCTTGGTATTTTACTCAGCAAGCAAGAGGATATGAACTAGGTGATAAAAAGTTACAGGAAGAACATAGGAATAAGTGATAAATCTGGTACTTTGTAGATCTGAGAATGCATAAAATTCTATTCTTTTTCTCCTATTTTTTTAAACAGCTGAGAGTCACAGATGCACTCTTCTCACATGGCACATTTTATTCAGAAAACTTCACTCAGGAGTTCCCTTTTGTTCTGGAAACAGCAGACAAGTTGAAAACTTGATAAATATGGGATTGCTGGTCATAAGAGATATATCAGTCTCATTAGTAATACTTCAACAGATGCTGAAAGACCTTTTTAATATTGTTCCATATGTAATCTATTGCTCCGTAGGACAAAGTGGATCTTGGCGAGTTGATGTTTTCGCTTTGCTATCTTCCAACAGCTGGCAGACTAACCATAACCATAATAAAAGCAAGAAATTTAAAAGCAATGGACATAACAGGAGCGTCAGGTAGGAATATATTTCATGGTGGCCCAAGATTGCTTTTGTATGTGTATGTGAGATAGGCAGCTATATAAATTAAATTATTTTTTAAAAAAAATTATTGGCATGTGTGGCAAGAATAAATTTGTACCTTACTCAAATTGCTTAGAGATCTTAGAATTTAGTTGTATGAAAGTTGAATAAAATGTATGATAAACAAAATGTTTACAGAAGAACTATGGCTTATTTTCAGTGTTTGAAACCTGAGTGAGTCTGAAAAATACCAATTCTAATGTGTTAACTATCACACCACCTGAATTTGCTGTGTTTCTGTCTTGCATTACTATTTTTTTTTCTGTCCTCCGTTGAGTTAGGTTAAGCTGATATGACAGTTATTGGCTAAAGACATCCAAACAGGAAAGTGGTCGTGTCTCCAAATTTGTTTGGCTGTATCACATTTGCTTTTGATACTAAATTGCAATCATTTGGGAAGAAAGATATTAAAGAATGAATTCTACCCTAATAATAGTAGTAACTTCTAAATGATATCTGGTGACATTGCTATTGAACACACATAACTATCCGCCTTAGGCTGTTTCGGTGTTTGGAATGGATTAATCCTTTCATTAGGAGAGAAGGAATTCAGTTTAGACATTTTGTAAATGCTCTGTTAAACAGGGGTTGGACTGGTTATATTTAATGCTGGAGATCCAACTCAATAGTAGAGTCACTGTTCATTTGGATCTCATGAACACAAGGAATGGTCCATGTTATGGACTGATATCTACCAGGCAGCATGATGACAAGGGAGAGCAGAGAAAGTCAATTATCCTCCTGGATTGCAATACTTCTAAAGAGTGAAATAGGTAGCCCAGTCTTCCTACTAAAAATGCATAGCTATAAACAGAACAACCAAATGTTTTGAATTCTGGTATATTTTTGCTGCATGTTTATTGACAGCAGGCTTCACTGTAAATTCCTCTCCCTGCATCCAACCCCCCCCTCCTATAAGTTATGATTTAATGATGAAGGTTTATCCTCAATATAATGTAAAAATGCTATTCGTTTTACCTCAAGAAATAAATTCTAAAAGAATTTGCAAGGTCATGACTTGAATCATTTCTTTTGTTTATAGTACAGTGAGAAGATTACAAAGGCAGGGAAGATGAGCTAAGTCAGATGAATATATTGGTCAGACTTTAAAATAAAGCAAAACAAAATGTTGCGGTTGTTATATCTGTCATGCAGATCCATATGTGAAGGTATCACTAATGTGTGAAGGGAGACGACTGAAGAAAAGGAAGACTTCTATCAAGCGGAACACCCTCAATCCTGTTTACAATGAAGCCATAGTCTTTGATGTTCCTCCAGAAAGCATTGATCAGATTCACTTGTCTATAGCTGTTATGGATTATGACCGGTGAGATATTTGTACAGCTATGAAGAATGATAAGTGAACACTCTAAATTAGGGTGTGAAAACCTGAACAAATGTTTAGCGACAATGGCAGTGTTTCAATTTCCTGTTAAAATTATTTTGGGTGAAAATAAAATTAATGAGTAATACTTTCTTTTTTGCTTTCTCTTAAGTTCTCAGTCTGATGTAAATGTTTTTTTTTTTACCAAATACTAATCAGGTCTTACTCTGATTAACTTTTCCAATCAGCTAGATGATACCAACTGGCCAATATAAGATTAGAAACACATGGTTTATTTGTAAAAACTAAATTTCTGAGCTGCAAAAATTCTACAAGCATTTTGGGGATAAAGGTTGGGTTTTTAGAAATTGGACATTAATTTCAAATGAACGTTAATAGAAACAGGCAAAGAAAGGACCTTTTTCCTAATAGGAGAGAAATCCTCTATTGGTATCATTGCCAGGATTACTTTGCGAAACACATGCTAACTTCGGAGAAGCCATTTTCTTTGGGGCTGTTGCAGGAGAGGAAAAAGTTATTTTTATGCTGTTCCCCTACAAGGGTCTCATTACCATGAAGTGCAAAGAAATATTTAAGAGCACATCTGCTTCAGCTATTAGATCATTTGAACTTCATAGTTCCTGAATACGTAATTTTAAGAAATAAATATTATTGAACATTTTCACAGTATAGGTCACAATGAAGTAATTGGAGTCTGTCAAGTAGGCAACGAAGCAGAAAGTCTTGGGCGAGACCATTGGAATGAAATGCTCTCATATCCTCGAAAACCCATTGCACGCTGGTATCCACTTGCAGAGGTAAGACAAATGAGCTTTTACAGGAAGGTGTTATTTGATTAAAAATTTCTTTCTTTCTTTCTTTCTTTCTTTCTTTCTTTCTTTCTTTCTTTCTTTCTTTCTTTCTTTCTTTCTTTCT
>JANHFO010009751.1:241357-253353 GCA_032468095.1 Pareas carinatus | reverse complement strand
TCTCACTTGCCATCTTCAGGTTGGTGCTTTTGGCTTTGTGCTAGCACGAACACACATAGACCTACATACCTGTACCCGTGAAAATCTATGAATATATATATATATATATCATAAAATTCTTCCAAGTTAAGGTAAAATCCAAGTAATATACTGTACATAAGAATTTTTTTATTAAAAAATCTTAAATTTGGATAGGCAGCCTGGTTGTCTAGGCTATGCCTAGGCTATGTCTAGGCTATGTTTGTATAGACAACATTCTCATATAAAGCTTTAAGCTTTTGTTTTAAGGATGGTGCTTTATATAAGGCACCCAGTTGTATATATGAAAAAACAATTTCAAAAGACTTACTATTATATTTATATAGAAATAAGATAAAGTAATTCCACTTCAGTGTCCAGAGGGATGTCAAACTACTCTGACATTAAACAGTAAGATAGAGACTAGAATATGCAGTCAAAAGCTCTCCTCAAGTTACAACCAGATGCCTTTGTGTTTTTTTGTCTTTATTTAGGGCCCTATTGAGCAGAAATGTTCTGCAGGCCTTCTGCGCATTGATGGCTGCCGAAGAGGCTTCTTCACTCTTTTAACCTATTCAGCAGAAATTTGGCATTCCTGTTGAACCCTTTCTTAGCCACTTTCTCAGGGGCCATTCTGCAGAGAGTCCAATGGGGTTAAGGCACCCCCTTAATTCCATTATTTGTCCATCACCTTTTCCCCAACCCCAAAATTTATAAATTCCAACCCTTAGAATGCAAAACTTGTATTAGTTACAAAGCTACCTTTGATCCTGAAGCTTTCTACAATTTTTATTCTAACAAGGTTACCTGTGTCTATCAGGAACACCCTTTATGGTTACTGATGGGCTTTCAAGTAAATTGCATAATAATATGTCATATTGTCCCAGTCAATATGATAATCCATTTTGATATACATTTTGAGATTTATCAAAATCCTATTTTTATTATGGCTATCATAAATATAACCTACTTTTCAATAACCTCCTTTCCATTTCTTTAGAGGTCACACTATTTATAAACAGCTCTTGCAAATTTACAGTCTGTGAATTACCAGGCATTAAATTATCTAAAAACTTCAACAAAATAAACTCTAAACCCCTTCAACCATCAGGATGAACTGCCTACTTGTAGGCACACAAAGCACTCAGTAAATGAAACTAGATTTATAAAGTTTCCTTTGAATCGAGCTTGAAATGTCCTTGTAGCTTTCTTGGTAGCAGCATGGATAGTTATAATTACATTGCGATTTGCATACAATACAAAATTATAATTAATTGTAACAATTGTTACATGGGGTTGCATGGTCAGCCAGATGTTTGGATTTGGCATTAAAGGAAGGGGAGGGATATTTCTCTAGTTTTTCTCTAAAAAGATTTTTCCTCCTTAAAAATTTGGGATAAACATTTACAGTCATGAATATTTAATATCGCATCTGAAAAGCACCAACTAAAAATCTGTACAGTGAGAAGCCTTTCTCCAGCATCATTAAACTATTTTGCAGCGAAGAGTGCATTTCTGCCACTTTTCCCCAAGTGAAGGAAGAATTTGATACCTTCTTTTCATGTTGCCATTCTTATTCACTTTTATAGAGTTTGGGACATCTGGCCCTTTCCTTCTACCAGTCTTGATAGCTAGGCAAAAGAATTTCTTTTTTTAGACAGGCGGGCAGTAAATCATTTATTTTTGCAGAGGCAGATGTAGATCTGGCCTCTTAAAATTCCTTTTAACCCTTCTATTTTTTCTAGTTACGACCTAGAATAGCTCGTAGTATGTATGACCTACCTGGTCCCCCAAATCTTTCATCTCAAGGTTTTTGGAATAGCTGAGGGCCTGATGAGAACAGAGCAAATCTAAAGACTATGGACTCTTTGTCTGGTCCTGTGAGACGTTTGCCTTCCAGGTGAACAGAGCAGAATAGAGGAACTAAATAGTAATGTTTACTTCTTTACTAAAAATGGGAATTCTAACTTCTATATATTAAACTCTATTTTATGTATATGACTATATTTTTGTAAAATTATAAATTGAAGTTATAGGTTATAGCTAAATTCCTAATAAATAGGTATTTTGTGACAAAAAAACCCACCGAATATGCTTTAAAATTTACAGATTGATCACTTTTCAGTGTAATCCAAATCAGGTCATATACAGTATAATGTTTTATTTTTAAAGTAACAAACTGATTTTATATCTGTAAAACTTGCTTTAATAAAAAGATCTATTCATTCTCTACCCAGCCACCCACACACTAAAACATATTTTCACTCTAGTTTCAAACACCTCAGAAACCTTTCAATTTTTATTGAGACACTATGAATAATGACATAAAACAACTTTAAATGTATCTCATCATAGACAGGAAGTTTGTGGATTTTGTGGAATGCTTCAAATCATGTTTAGATAAACCATGACAATTGAAAACAAATATTGTTTAGAGAGGAGTGAAGAAATAATATCATATAGTAAATCTTCCCTTGTAGCTTTCACAAACCTTCTGCAAACAAGCTTATAAACGTTGTTCTTTCATTAGATATATGTTGGAACAAAAGAAAAAAGAAAAATGTTTTGTTTGCATGTAGCTATTGTCACTGTCTTTTGTTTGATTGACTCGTTGGTTGAACTTCCATTATCATTGTAACATTGCCTTAAGGGTTGAAAAATCTGAGGTTCAAGCCCTCATCCTCTGAGGAAGATCAAAGTAGCATTAATTCAACTAGTAGATTTTGAAGGAAAAGTCATTACTTACTTGTTTCCTACAGCCTGCAACAAATCTCTTAAGCGTTTTTTATACTGTACTGTATGCAAGATTACTGTCAATCAAAAAGTGGAATGACTGATAAGTTCCTAATGGAAAATGAGTCTTCCCCAATCTGATATCTTTCAGACACGTTGAAAATTCTTCAACCAGCATGGCCATTATGGGAAATGAGGACCTGGATTAGGGAAGCTGATGTAGACCAAGACATCTTGATTACAGTATTTTTTAATAAAGTTATGTGGTTTGTTTAATCAGATTTGTAAAGCCAGTGTTGAGAAAGTCTAATATCACCAATTCATACCATCGCTTGCATAACAAAGAAAAGAATCAAAAGAAATGCAACATTGCAAAGAGTTCTGCTCCTGCGGATAAAGTCTCATCCCTAAAGATCGTAGGCTAAATATTCCATGTCTGGTTCCATGTTGTCAGTTAACAAAACATTCTACAACATTTTGTAGAATTAATGATCTCAAGACCTGTTATTTGCATACCCATACACAGACATGCTCACACATTTTATGCTACTTTACTTCCTGAAGATTTGGGTGTCATCAGCCATTGAAAACTCTACTATATTTTCTAGATGGTTCTGAGAATCATTGTTGGTGCTTATTTGTCTACCTCAGAAATGTGATTCTGGGTGGCATACAATAAAACAGTTAAAAACATCTGTAAGCAGCCATTAAAAACAATTGAAAAAAAGATTGTAGGAGAATAGGTCAACATTCTATATAAATATAATATGTTGCACAGTCCATATTTGCATGGGATCCCCAAGACTGCTGAGAAAAATCATGTTTTGAGAGATTTCTGAGAGGCATCCCTCTGAGTGACATAAGGGGCAAGCACCACTACAGAGAAGGCACCATAATAGATGGTATCCATTAAATACTTTGCCTAGTGACATGATGGAGTGGATAGAAATAACCATGGAGAAACTGTCCCACAAACATCTCCTTGCTGCATAGTGTCGTGCTTGTCTCTGTTGCCATCTGGTAAATATGGTATAGTTTTGAAGACTGAGTACATCTAAATCTACTTGGAAGGATTTACGACTTTAGTATATCTAAACATCCCATGCCATGTTTATAGGAATACATGGGATCTAGTTTGATTATTTTATTATTAAATGTGACAACTTAGAACTGGAAGTGCCATAATTCTCCTGATGGTATTCTACAGCAAGTAGTATCAAAATTACTCCATTTAAATAAAATTAAAGTTCAAATGGGCTGAATTTAGAACAATACACAAATCCAATCCATATACACACAGAGAGAGGGACACACATAAATATATAGGAAAATGAAACAAAGGAAACAAAGGATTTCTGAGCAGTTTGCTCAGTAAGGGGGAGGGATTTATGATACATAAGTCAGACCTTTCTTTTTTATTTCATTTTTCTATAATACTAGGTTAGCATAACTATATATACTATATAATTATATATAGTAAAATCTCGGATTAACTAGTCTTGATTTAACAAGTTATTAGAAAAAATTAAATTTGAACTTCAATCAATTGAGCAATCAATTATAAATAATAATTAACACAATTATGCAGTTAACATATCCTCGGATTTAATGTACTCTCTTTCACACAGAACCGGTTCATTAAATTAAGGATTTTACTGTATATTCTCTTTGTTGTACTGAAATTGGTTTAAAAGAAAAACATGAGATTATACTTGCTTCCACTTACACTAGATCAGCATAATAGTGGTTAAAAAGAATGAAACAAGAAACCTTGTAAAGGATTGTCACTTCCAGACCTGTTTTTCTGAATCGGAGAATAGTTTCCTAGCCATTACAAGGAAATTAGTTTTATTTTAGCAGCTTGTTCATTTGGGGAGGGGACTATATGAATGACATGTAATGAGATACCATATAATATAAATGCAAACAAAACAAATCTTTTAATAGTACCTTCAAATTAAATATATGCATTGCCTGATCATGTAGCTTTGTTGTATATCACAAGTTCCTCTTTAGTCGTGCACCCCAGTCTTTAAATTTTTAATATCTTTCCTGACTTCTGTCATTGACTTTGTTGCTACATGTGGGACTCCCACATTAATTTCAGATATAGGAATGCAAAGAGTTTGTTGTCACTTCCATGTGCCACTTGAAAGATTCAGTACATTATATGAAGCATTACTGAAGAAGATACCTATCAAGCTAATGAGTTATGCTCCATGATAATTGTCACCCACAGCAAATATTATTGCCTTAAATTCAAATAGCTGTCAGTAGAAACAAACTAATGAGCTGGATTTAGACTTGATGTTCTGCAAGAAACAAGTTTATTTGTACTAAAGATTTAAAGCTGCTCTTAGGTATCATAATCCCAATGATACTAAAAGGACAAAACGTGTACTGCAACATTACAAATCAAGCTCTGCCCTTTCATTCTTGCATTGCAACATTGAACAAGTATACAGTATGCTGGGGCAGAAGCTTGTGAGATGTTGTGACACACATTTAGTTACACCCCGTGGTTGTCTGTAATGCCTCTGGAGATTCCTTATGACAGAAGAGGCAATTTTTGTTCATTGAATTTAATTATTTCCAATCTAATCTTTAAAAACAAATGATGACATTCAGTTCTTTACCCTGTCATCTTTTCAGAATCATTTTTGATCACTAATCCCTTCCAAATAATAATAATAATAATAAATGGAAACAGACACTAATATAGAAGTACACTATGTTCATTCCTTTAAAAATAGAATTATACCATTAGGGAGATGTCCATTAAGTCAGTGTCTGCCAACCTTTTGGGCACCATGGACCGGTTCCATGGAGAAAGGTTTTTCCCCAAACTGGGGGTGTGTATGATTTTGTGTGCTGCCTGCATCCCCGGAATGGAGTTTGGCTTGTTTACACGGCCTGGTTGCTGGCATGCCACAGACCAGTGCCGGTCCATGGACCGAAGGTTGAGGATCCCTGCATTAAGTGATATTTCATACAGCACTTGTAGAAAACTGAAACAAAATAATCCTAAATTGGGAAAATAGTTTAAGTTGAAGAAATTAATGGAAAAATTTTAGGAACTTTTTTCCCTTTGTGGTTATTTTCACTTTAGTAATACAATCTGACCCCATTCTTTATATTACAGCAAAAAGGTGGAAAGGACATTTAAAAAAAAAACTTGTCCAAAACAAGTTGAATTATTCTTGATTTATAACAGTGTTATTTCATTCTGATAGAGCAACTTAGTATAAAATTACTGAACCTATAAACAAATAAGCGCATTTGAATGACATTCTAATGACAAAATAATTATATCATAAAGTCCATTTTTACAAGGTAGCTTGTTCTATTATTTTTTTAAAAATGTATTAACACAAGAGAGGAAGATCCTAACATCTGTTTCACTTTGATTCCCACTGTCATTAAATATTGCCCATCAATGTGGAAATCAGCATCATTCTGAAAAGTTAATAAACTGTGTTTAACTGATAAAAATGTAACTGCGTACATCATTATGTCCAAGCACTGCATTAAGAGATGGCTTCTAATGCACTGGGTAGGGCAAAGGACAGTGGCTGAAAGTACATTAGGATCCTGCAATTCTTTCAAACGGCCTCAGACACCCTGAAGGAAAATTATATACAATAAAAACAACATGATGGGACCACGTTCAGAAAGGATAACAACACAGATGACCACCTTAACTGCTAAATGAGCTAACAACCTTATTACAGTTCAGGTTTTTCTAGAAGATGGACTGTATAACATTTGAATTCTTGTGTTTCTTTTCTGGTGTTTTCTTTTTCTGTTTTTCTTTAATCCAAACAGAGTGACTACAGGTGATCATTTATCATACAGAAATGTGTTCTCATTGTGTTTGCAACCATCTGAGAAGTGAGTGGTCTTTTATTAGAATTAGAATTAGAATTTGAATTTGAATTTATTGGCCAAGTATGTCTGGACACACAAGGAATTTGTCTCTGGTGTACATGCTCTCAATGTACATACAAGCTACAATTGGTAAACTGTGATTATAATCATAAAATACATTCATAATCATAAAGTACATTCATCATGTCATCATGTTATAAATTACATTCATCGTGTACTTTATAACATGTATTTTATAATATTAATCATAAAGTACATTCATCATGCCATACAAAACATTTTTGTGATAGGCTTAGAACGGTCATAGAAATACTAATAAGCAATCTACAAGTCAAACTAGGATACTAAATAAAACAACTATTATATATTGTAAGATTTAAGCAACAAGTTAATTGCCATACATATAAGAGAGTGAAAGATGAGAAGGTAATAGTGATACATTTCTACTAGATAATTAGTTGTTTAGCAGATTGATGGCACAAGGAAAGAAACTATCCTTGTGTCTAGTTGCTTTGGTTTACAATGCCCTATAGTGGAGTCCAGGGGAAAGAAGTTGAAACAGATTATGTCCAGGGTGTGAGGGGGTCTGTAATCACACTGCAAATAATAATTGTCCTACTCAGAAAGCTTTGATCAGAACCCTGTGGCGAATTTGGAGAAATAGACAGCTCAAACAGTTTATCAAATGATTGCAAGTACATTGTCTGGTATCTGCACTTCTCATAAATAGTCCACTGTATACACTCATTATCAAACTGGAATGTTTTATTCAGTTGCATGCTGGATACTCATCTTTCATTTTTATTTGCTATCTGCCCCCAAAGATACATAAGCAGAAGTTCTGTTATTTTAATATGACTTTGATTTTATGACATACTGACATTGTATTATACTTTGATCTTTGCTGTTCTGTTAGTAGTCCTTGTACATCTATGTTTAATGTCTAATTTTGGAGCATAAATTTACATCCTTGTCAGGACTTTGTCAACTTGGTGGACTTTTTTCTCTATGTTCAGTAAAAGTAATGCATGATTCATTTACAGTAACAATTTGAGGGATGAAAATTACATTTCTTAATTTTATAAAAAGTATAATGTTCTTATAAATACAATGAAACTGTATGGTGGTTTTATTTATATAGTTCTAGTCTGTATAAGCAATTCTGTTCTTAATAAAAATGATGTTGTGCCATTGTAATTTATGCCTTTTTTGTATTTATATATTAAAGTTGATGTGGATATTTAAAAAGCTTATATTCATTGTTTTGGTATTTGCTCCTTGATTACCATGTGTGCGGTAATTTTCTCTAATGCAAAAACACAAATTAATGAAGGAAGCAAAATAAGCATGTGTGTTATTCAGCTCAGAGAGGACAATGTAACCAACAAATGGTGATTGCATAGTGAAACAAAAATCTGCAAGATAAAAACCTGTTTCTGCAGAGTTAAATTATATTTTCTTCAGGACCAATGGGCAATTTAAGGGCAGTATTGTTATTTGATTTACCAACCATATTTTGTTTGAATGTAATTTCTCAAAGTGACAGAATATTATTTTCTTGTTTAAATGAGTAAGATTGACTTTCTATTTATGTTTGACATGTCACTTAGGTGAATTAATAGACGTGCTCAGCCAGTGTGGTCTTGTACAGGAGAGAAATTGTGAGCGACTGAAGTGAATTCTGAACAAAATCATGCAGATTTCTTTTACTGGGAATTATTGCATTACATTCAGACTGATAAAATGCTACTTTAAGATCTTTCCCTTTCCCTTTTCTCAAGTTTTGGACTCCTGGTGGCTGCAAGGACAAATACCCGCAGTTTTCTTGGCAAAGTTTTTGGAAGTGGTTTACAATTGCTTCCTTCAAAGGACTGAGAGAGAATGACTGACCCACGGTCACCCTGCTGACTTTGTGCGGAAAAAAAGACTAGAATTCACAGCCTCCTGGTTTCAAGCCTTAACTGCTATACCAAACTGACTTTTTAATTTATTTTGCTTTCTTTTGCATTTAACCCTACCAATTCATTTGGATATCCTCTAAGTAAACATATACCAAATTAGATTAAAAACTACTCATCTAATATAGGATGACTTGTGCAAAATTCCTACAATGGAAGAGATACATATACAATATTGGTTGTCTTCCAAGGGAGTTTTCTGAATTACTCAGTTATCATCAACAAATAATAATAGTTAATATGCAAGGATAGGCAACATAGTTTCTTTATATTCAGGAGTCTACCCCAGCAAGCATGAACAATTGTATGATTTATAAAACCTGTAATCTCAAAAAGTTGTAGAACTCCAAGCTACCTACCCATCTGAATTACTAACACTACGTAAGAGGTATTTACTGATAGCCTTCAGAATTATGGATTTCATATAGCACGAATCAGATTATAAAAACATAGAAGAAACATCAGGGTTAATGTTAGCCTTACAAAACTGCACATACTTTGGTCAATCGACTTTGGTGAAAACGTTGCAATACTTTTATTTGTAAGGAATAAAATGATGAATGCAGAACCCTCAAGTACTCAAGTTGCTACCATCATGAAAATTGGGATATACGCAAGGAGTTTCTCAAGGCAGATGATGCCCCCATTCATTTCAACACACATGATTTATTCATTGAGATTTTGTTTTACTGACATGAATATGGTGACTCTGAGAATAGGTGAATAAACCACTTCATATCTATGCTGAATCTTTTTGTGAACCAAGGTACATTGCTTTCCATCAGGACACAAACGCCCTCCTGTGTGGAGGGGGAATAGACAGAGAGTCTGTGCCTATAGCAATAGCACTTAGACTTATATACCACTTCAGTGCTTTACAGTCCTCTCCAAGCAGTTTATAGAATCAGCATCTTGCTCTCAACAATCTGGATCTTCATTTTATCAACCTCAGAAGGATGGAAGGGTGAGTCAACCTTGAGCCAATCAGGATCGAACTTTTGGCAGTCAGCAGAATTAGTCTGCAATACTGCATTCAAACCACTGCACCACCATAGCTCTATACATGATGCCTTGTTGAATCTTAGTCATTGCTTGGCAGTTTAATTCCATTGCTTTCCCTGGAAAGGCTATCAGTTTAAGCAACCTTAAAACCACTTAGACTCAGTAATACTGTGCAGGATTCATCTCACTTTTTCCCCATCCAGGATCATTACACAAACCGAGGCATTCCCACATCTATGTGACTAACATTTTAACTGATAATATATAAAATTTTTTTGCATAGCCATAGATTTTCAATTTTTAATTGTAACATTATTTATAGTGATCTCGAGGTTGAAAGCATCAGTCTTCTGGTGAAAACATGGTCAACTGCCTATATGCCCAGGGAGGGATCCCTGAAGGGTTTCTCCCTGGACTGTAGCTTTTTCAGCAACTACAGAAGGAACTAGCATTCCCTCAGTTTATATGACTCTCCTAAGTTAGAGGAAATCTTAGAATTGCCCCTCAAGATCCTCTGATACAGCAAAGGTCTGCAAGTAGCTTCAGAAGCTGAGCTCCAGTGCAGCCTGTGTGCTGAAAGCTGGGAGACAGGGCCACAATCAGTTCATTGCTGAAGAAGTAGACACTTTGGAGTTTGTTTTCAAATGGATAGTAATCTCTTAATCACCTTTAAGGATGATTAATCTTTATTAAGCTAAAAGAAGCTCTCTTTAGCCACAGCCTGTTACTCCTTTTTAAAGACCTGTGCCATTTTGGGGATTTCCTTTGTCTTAAACAACAATGGAGAAGGTTTTTTTATTATTAATTTAGTCAAGCATATAGATCATCAACAATAGTAAAGGATAAAAAAATAAAAACATATATGAACATATAAGTGGGAACAGTAAATGGGGACAGTAGGACAAGGACGGTAGGCACGTTAGTGCGCTTATGCACGCCCCTTTTATAGACCTCTTAGAAATGGAGTTGCTAAGGCAAGCCAAAATAAGGTAGTATTTTTCATTATTAAAAAGCTGAGGGAGGAATAGAAGGGCAAAAAGTTGTGGTTTTAGTTTATTTTTAATAATTTGAAACTTAGCTGCTTTGCTGTGGGTGGCTAAATCTTTCTGATCTTCATTATTCCTTATTGGCCAGCAATTTCTAAGTGATTATTAAAAAGCTATTCTTTGACTAAAGAGGGGGTTAAGAAGATAGAGGAGCAAATAATTAGAGATGAATTTGAAAACTATTTAAATAACATCCATCAGTTTATAGATCAACTATGTCCCAAGGATGTTAAGAAAAATTCTTAAACTAATTCAGAAATGCAAACATGCATAGAAAGTTACCAAACCACCAAGGCAATTTCACAAGTAGCTGACAATGCAGAGGAGTTAACTGCCATTTTGGAATATAAACCTGACACCAACTTTTATCATGTTGATTTAAGTATAAACCTCTCAACACAATTGAAAGAAGAGCTCCAAGAAAATCTACAACCTTTAAACAGACTTTTTCCTTAAAGACATTAGCAAGGTTACTGAGAACATTCCAGAGAAGAAAAAGGGTTTACTCCATGAAGACAAGTTGGAAGGAGTGACTTATACTTAATGAGTTAATTGGAATTAGGAGGGATTTTTATCAGTTTGATATTTGTAATTGAAAGAAAGCCTAAGTTTGAAAATGTATTTTTCCCTCCATATATAATGCTTAAGTAATTTCTAAAGTATGTAAAATATTATCGAAAGTGTATTTGAGAGTGTCTATGTTAAGGGAAAGTTAAAGAAAAAGACATATTAGTTTAAAGAAAAGTTTAGAGTTTTAAAAAGAATGTAAATCAGAAGAAAAGATAATTCTATAACTTGGAGGGAGTCATTTAAATGTAATTTAAATTTAATTTAATAGTGAATTTCAAAGTATGCATGTTAAGAGGAAGTTTAAGATGTATTAGAAAGTTTTGATTTCAGAAATGTTTTTTTTAAAAAAATAAGCATTTTAAAATGGATGGAAAAAGCATTTTTCCCTTTAAGGTCAAAGTATCTAAAAGAATACCATGAATTTTGTTAATATAAATGGTGATAGTAAATAAAGATTATTAAGTGCAGATAGTGATTTATATTACTAACTTTTTGTACCCATGCTCTGCTATGGTTTTTTTTAAAAATTCTGCACCCCTCCCCCTCTATCTTTCTCCTCTTTGTCACCCTCTTTCACTCTCTCTCCTTCCCCATCTCCTTTCTCTCTATTCCTCTTTCACCCTCTCTTCTCCCTTACCCTCTTTCTCCCTCTCCCTCTCTTTCTCTTTCTTCTCTCTTTGTCTCCCTGTCTAAACTTCTCCATCTCCCTCCCTCCCTGTTGCCCCTCTCTCTTTCTTCTTCCTTGCTTCTGTCATCTTCCTGGTCAAAAGATTAGCATAGC
>JANHFO010009751.1:212167-231142 GCA_032468095.1 Pareas carinatus | reverse complement strand
CGGAGCGATTTCTGGGTGCACGGAGATCGCTCCGCGGGATGCTCCAAAGCCAAAGGATCGCCCTGGAGGCTGAATTGCAGCATTCCCGGCATCCAGCGGAGCGATCTTCCACGCTTTTTGGGAGTATTCGCTCCATAAGATGCAGACACTTCCCCCCACCTTTTTTTGGGGGGGAAGCGCGTCTTATGGTGCGAAAAATATGGTACACATTAAAAAGAAACTGTTATATTAGATTTCTAGTGGGCATTTAAATATATAGATAATTGTCAGAGGTAATAATAGTTGAGATAGACAAAGCAAAATAAAGTCCCCTTCCCAATTTTTTGCTAAAATAAAATAAAAACAAACCTGCTCTAGATTCCAGCTAATACATACAAAGTGCTTTTCTTTGACAATCAACCATTAGAAAGAATAATACAATAATGTAGAAGGAATCAGAAAGGAACTCCCATTTCAAATTTAGCTTCAAAGATGGAATAACTAGAATGCCTTATAACTTAAAAAACAAAAGGATCATTGAATTTCATTTCAGAAGTTAATATTTGTCCCAGGCACTTCCAGTTGAAACAACTGTCAGTATATGCAGATGTGAGTGACATGGAAAGAAAATATAATATATTGGATCAGAGTTTCAGCAGCCATCACTGGCAACAGGAAACATACAGAGAGGAGGAAAAAGAAAATTTAGGAACAATGATGAAACCTTAGGCACAAAGTGACTTCATTTTTACAATATACAGTATTTGTGGTTTTTTAGGTATTAACAGCTTCTGTCATGAATTACACTTGCAATTACAATTTAAATATGGGAACTTGGATTGAGAGACTGAGAATTGTTGATGGAGATGGTAATATGTTTCTTCTAATAGGAAATATTTTTGGGTTTTCTGTTTTTGAATTACTGCCTCTGGTAGCAAAGTTATGCAACTATTGAGTTATAGAGTCCAACCAGAATATTGTCCGCATACTTGGAAGTATCTTGTAATCTATAACAATAAAACTCTTCATTTTTAAAAAGCTGAAGTTCACAACTTAACAGAAAGAAAAGAGGAATGGACATGCCTTGTGGTCATAAAAAATCAACTATAGATTGATAATAGAAAATGGACTGGATAGAGTAGAATAGAAAGCTCTTAGAGCTAAATGCATGATTGGTTGAAACCTTAAGCAAGGAAACATTTTATTGTGGGTGATTTTTATTAAACACTATTGTATTTATTCAACAAAGAAGAACCAGATATAGACTCTGGGGCATTGATGGATAAAGGTGGCCATCTGCAGCTCAGGTGTTCGTTGTAGTCTCTTTGAATAAACAGGATGAATCGTTATGATTAATGAATAGAATATTCCTTCTGAAGACCACTGAGAACTCATATTTCTAACTTGCATGCATTTAGAAATTTATTAAATGCATTCTATTTTTATTGTTTCTTCACATTTTTGTTGTTTAAAGTTTAAGATTTTGTGCACCCAGATAATTTTGTTTGAGATAGTTTCAGCAACAATTCTGAAGCACATGTAATATTGATCAAGCCTAATGACCTAGTGAAAACCTGCCCACATAACATGGAATATTGCCCCATAATACTGCATCGGACTCTTATAAACGCTATTCTGTTTTTAGATCCACAAACAAACAGCAAAGAATGTTAAAGAAGAGAGAAGAAGAAACCACAAGGAACTAGTACATTGCATTTATTGAACTGTACCATACCACAACTATGGTAATATTAGCCATGCTCACTCAAGAGGAGAACAGGCACTTCTGGGACCATCTAGAACCAAAGTTCACTAAAAACCAAGGGCATGGCACTCAGCAAAGAGGAAGCCATCGTCCTTTGACTGGCAGGCCAAAAGTGCAAGCCAAATGCAAACAACCTTCCTCCCTTTGTATTCAGCTATGCACAGAGGGATTTTAAAAAATGATTCTCCAGCAAACGAATATACAGTGACTATTGCCACTCTTGTGAAGCTCTGAGTGAACACGCTTTCATTCCTCATTGTGAATTTTCTACATAGGATGCTGTTCATAATTGTTGGACGTGTCAAATTTCATCTACTTACACACTTTTTAGTTTGCTTGAAGAATTGCTCTTTTCAAAAAATAAGGGTGAAGTTGTACATTTTTCACATGTCAGACAAAAAAAACCTTTTAGCAGACATGACCTTTCTTTAATGAAAACTCCCTATTGCATTAATAATTAAACATTTCTTTAATTAATATTACATTAATAATTTAATAATAACCAAGGGTGTCTAGGACATGCTCAATTATGTATTGTTCTTAGTAAGAAATCCATGCCCTATCATTACTGGGGTTTTTTTTAAAAAACTTGCTAAATACTATCACACTGCAATACTCTATGTGGATTGGCTACATTTCTACTAAAGCTGATGCATCTGTTTACCCACCATAAATTGTAAAAGCAGATGATGACACTTATTTGGGGTTTTGTTCTAAATGATGAGCTTTGATGACATAGGAAAACTACTGCCCAAAATGATAAATCAAAATGATTGACACTTCACAATTGGATGTTAATTGGAGACAAGACAGTTTTGTGCTGCATGAAATTGAATTTGAAACAACTGAGGATGTGCCTGTTTTTATAAGAACGGTGAATTTGTGATCTGAATCAATGATCCCCACTAAAATAAATTTCAGGTCCACAAATTAAAATAAATTACATGGATTTATAAAAATGCAAAGTAGGTTGGAGGTTTTCTTCTCTCCTGAAACAAATGGCTGGTTTGATAGGTTGCATTGTAATGACCACATTTGATTCTTTCTTTCATTTTTTATTTAAAAAATCTTCACTTGATAGTAAGCTTTGAGCTTATATGCTTATGCTGGAAAGACATCTGTTTAATGCAAGAAGGTGAAGGTAGTGGTGCTCAAAGACTTTATTAGCTGGACTGTGATATAGACCTAATGGGGAATGAATCTGATTAAACTGAGTGGAATTTAGTTCTTAATAAGTATAGTATAAACTATACAGTAAATATACTCTAGATCAGAGGTGTCAAACTCAATTTCATTGTGAGCCACTGTCACCACCGCCACTACCACAAGACTTCCCCCCGTGGATGATGGTGCTGCCCTGTAGATGCCCCCCTGCAGATGCCACTGGATCTCCCATGCGTACCCCTGACCCTCCCCATGGATGCTACCACCATCACCCCACGAATGCCCTCACCCTCTTGCAGACATGGACATCCCTCCATGGATGCCACTGCCCCCCACAGATGCCCCCACCCCAGCCGCCTCCTGGGGTGCCTCATGGACCAGATGTGGTCCATGGGCCTTGAGTTTCACACCCCTGCTGAGACTGTACAGTATTTCATTATCCTATAGCTCTATTACACAACCTTTTTAATCCTGTTTCAAGTTTAAACACTTTAGGAATCTTGCCAAAGTGTTTAAACTTGAAACAGTAGAGTAAAAGAGTATGTGAGATATGACGTTGACTAGTTTATTCCTGAATGATTTTATTTCTA
This sequence comes from Pareas carinatus, assembly GCA_032468095.1. Classification (NCBI taxonomy): domain Eukaryota; kingdom Metazoa; phylum Chordata; class Lepidosauria; order Squamata; family Pareidae; genus Pareas; species Pareas carinatus. The sequence goes on along the minus strand of JANHFO010009751.1, from coordinate 227,644 downwards.
GTCTGTGAACATGAGTTACTTGTATTAATTCTGAACAATCTGTACCTCGCAATATTTTTCCAGGTATTTTGGACTATGGTCTCACAATCTCTTTTTATTGGTCATGCTAGCTAACATTTGTTAAGCTAAAAACTACTACAATGCAGCACAGAGCAACCCTTGTTGTGGATCCATTTAGCTCTTCCAATAACCTATTAGGATTGTATCATTTTTATATAGTAACCTTAGTGTAGTTGTGAAGGTGCAAGCTTAGAAACAAGGACACTGTGAGTTCTTGTTCCACCTTAGACATGAAAACTGCCTAGATGAGTTTGAGCCAGTCTCTTTCCCAGCCAGCCCACCTCACAGGATTGTTGTTGTGGGGAAAATAGAAAGAAGGATTGTAATGTATCCCACCACCTTCAATTACTTATATACTGTAGTAATAAAAGCAGGATGAAAATCTAATAAATAAATAATAATAAAAATCCAACTTAGATTTCTGAAAGGGCGAAAATGTACAAAAGTCCAATATCTTACTGATTCTCAATATAGAAATTGTCAGATATGTGCTTTATTCATTTACATCAGTGATGCAATCCTTGTTTTTTTCTTATAAAATGAAAGATAAAAGCATTATAGTCCCTCAGTGACTCATTAAACTGTTTGAGAATTCAGACAGAGCTGACATTTCATGCAAATGTGTTTGCACTTCACTTATATCTAATTTGTTTTTAAAATATGCTCATTAAACAAATGCCTCATAAATCCTTATAGAATATGTTTGTGTAAATTATCCCATATACTGTATAGACTTGGCAGAGGGAAGCAACAAAATCAGAGTAATGGTCAGAATACTGAAAAACCATGTGGATGGTTTTCTTTAAAGGAAGTACAGATTTTCAATGGTAAAGAATCATCCATAAAATAGTGAGTATTATGGGAAATAAATGGAGGGGGAAGAGTATTAATGAAATAACAATGAATCTTCAGGCAACTTGAAGATTGACATATTTATTATAGCTGAAGGTTCCATGAACTAGTGTCTATTACATGTTTCTGCCATAATCAATTTGTTAGCCTTTAAGGTATGACAAGATTTTGTTGTTGCTTTCCTGCAACAGACTGTTACAGCAACCCATCTAGTGAATGGTTAAATTGGGGAATTAGGCAGAGGTATAAACAAAAGGAAGATAGATTTAGGAAATGTGCTTGTAATCTCAAGAGATGTCAACAATTCTCGTGCTAATTTAATTGCAAGGTTTCATGATTATTAAACCAACATGAACAGATGGAAATACAGAGTTATTTTTTATCAAATCATTCAATTTTATGAACCTGCCTTATAGAATAGCAGCTATAATCATTTTTAAAAATTTTCAGGATAATTTTTTTTTAATTTTGCTAATTCTTTATCAAAAGAACAAGCAAAATCAATCATCCCCTCAGCGGGTCATAAATATTGCAAATCTATCCTCCGCACTGCTTTTTTTGTCATAAAACACTGAAACACAGTTTCAACATCTTTTTTGCCTTAAATACAATAAATTACATTTATGTTAAAAACTGAATATATAATTTTTTAAAATAAAAGATTCACAAGATGTGTGTTCTGGCACTTTTTTTTTTAATCAAAAGGACTGGTCCTCAGTCATTTCCATACCTCCTTTTTTCCCTACACCAATATCACTTCAACTTCGATAAAACACATGCACATAAGCAACATAGTTGTGCAATGATCATAAAAACTGGTAATTGTTTCTGTCACATTTATGGTGAACAACCCAAGAGAACTTGCTACAGCTTCACATTTTTAATTGCTCAACATTTACATTACTCCATTATTGCTTCTGCCTATCAAGGTAGGCTATGACAACAGTGAACAAGAAAACTCTAATTGACTACAATCCCAAGGGCTTGTTCATGCTTTCGCAAGCTTGATTTGGCAACTGAAGATACCTAGATTGCAATTAGTGAAGTATCGTCCTGCAATTAGAGATCTCATTTCTTTAAAATGAAAGTGAGTTATTGGCATATTCGGGCTGAAATATGGAAGTCAAGATTGCATTACTGGCTTTTTATCTATTGGGGGGACTTATGAGAAACAGTCTCTCAGGGTTTAATAAGGTGTAATTTAGTTTTCCAACAAGAATTAATACAGTATTTTTTCTCTATCAGTTTGAAATAGGATCCGAGGTTAGAAAGTAAGGGGCGTTATTGTGTATTGATGAGATCAAGCAAGAACCCCGATGGTATGTAAAATGGAAGGGTGGTTTTCATTTGGGGCTTTCGAAAACCAATTTAAAATTTTCTGCTTTTTCCTGTTAAGGTTCGCATGTCTCTTCTATCCCTTCTTTCTAAACTGCTAGTTTGGGAACAATTCTTTTGTAAGTTACAGGAAACAGAATAGAAAAATATTTTCTGATCTCCCACAATCTCTGCAGGTTTGACCATACATAGCCCTGGCTGAATTTTCTTGATGTGATGGCCCACCATTACAACTTCCAATCAACATGACTGCTACCAGTAACTGAATGGGATTGTGAGCTTAGTCTTCCACATTTGATGGTCACAAATTACAGAAAGCTATTCTACCATAAAGCATTCAAAAATCATGTGTGAAATTAATACAGAGGTACATAATGTGCAGGAATTTCTATCAAGCAATGTGTATGTCTAATATTGATTAATTGTAGGACCACATCTCCAAGAGGGTATATGACTGTCCTTACAGATGAAATAGAGTAGACCTGACTTGGAGCTTACCTCAGATAGGATAGTGGGACTTCAGGAGCGTACCTTTTCCATGACAGCTCCTACCTTATGGAACATCCTCTACTTGGTGATTTGATAGGCTCCCAGGCCTTTATGCCTTGTAGAAGATCACCAAGATCTGGCTTGTCATTCAGGCACCGAGATAGAATGGGAATATCTGGAACTGGTTGTGGCATATCCCAAAGAGAAGATTGTTATGCCGGTGTTTCTTTTATAATTTATGGTATTATGGTTTACAGTTTACAGTTTACAGTTACTGGGTTTTATTGTTGTTGCAAGCCACCCAGAGTTGTGTTTAAGATGAGCAGTACAGAAATCTTTTTTAAAAAAAAGTAAATGCATCAATAAATAATAGTATTAATCTCTCATTCAATGATTTTCATGGTATTAGGTAATATTTGGGCAGCATATAAATCAAATAAGCAAACAAACAAACAAATAAGTAGAATGAATCTCTCTTCCCATGAGATGTTAATCAATATTTGTTTTATCCCTTGGAATTAATAATACTTGTTAAGGTATTTATTATGTATAGTATTTACTTTTTTCGTTTAGCTACATTTTTAAGTAGCCCTATCTATAAAGCTATCCGTTTAGTTATTCGGTTTTCATTCTGATGTTAGTACTTTATAATGATATACCCATCTAGAAACCAGGTGATAAAAAATATGTTTTGTTTTTAATAATGTGTTCAACCTCCTGTTATGGGGTAATTTATTTATATCTCTAGACAAGGCAATTATTCAAACAACAGCTCAATTTTGCATAGGGCTTGCCTCTATTTGTGCCTTTTTTGGTAATTGGTTCAGTTCAAGTCTGGTCTAAAGATGAACAGCTGTAAGAAGGAGTTTTCATATTGTCCGTAAAGATTTAGAATCTAAATAACAGATGGTTATGTGCCGCGGCCACCCAGATATAGCCTTCCCCAAATAATAAGATGTGTCTTGTTTATATTAAATCAACTTTCTTCCATTTGGTACCTTCATTCCTACTCCTACGCTATTATTGCAGTCTTAGCATGCCTTATATTTTCCTGTTTCCTTCCCTTCCATCTGTTTCTATTATCTACATGGCAGTATTAACTGCATTTTTTTCTGAAAAGAACATCGGAATATTCATCAATGATCTTACTACTTGCCCTACTAGTAATATTTAAAAAGCTTCAGTCAGGGCTTAAAGTACAACTTAGTCTGAATGAATTCTTTTATCCAAGTTCTTCTTTGAAAATGAGTCCCATAAAGCAGCACACAGCATGAAAAGTCAAGAGAAGGAAGGGGAAGGGAGAAGAACGAAAAGAAAGAGAAGAGAGAAGCAGAGATATTTATCAAAACAAATGAAGAGAAATGAAAGGATTCAGTTTACTATTTAAACCATCTTTATGAGTCACAATACAGTACAAAGAAAAATATACTTTAATGCTTATTAGTCTTATAAACGAAAAATATAATCCCCAAGAGTTCTTTACAGCAGAGATGAGAAGTGAATTGCTTCTTTAATAGTAAAATACTAGTATCTATTTTTTTTTAATGGGCAAGATTTATCTCCATAGAAGGACTACTTATTTTTGCAAATGTCTTTTCATTCTTTCCAAACACAAATAACATGTTACGGGGTCTTTCCTATTTATTTATTTTATTTATTTATTAATTTAATTTATATACCGCCCTTTTCCGTGCAACACACATGCACATTAACACATATAATGTGAAAGTACTTGCCCAATTTCTTTGTATGTTGGTAGAAAAAGCTTCAACATTGGCTGTTTGTGTCACCCCATTCTAGCAAAAGGTTTTCTTTTTTTTTAAGTTGCAGCATGTTAGAAGTCTCAGTCAGGGCTTGGATACTAAATCAACTTGGACAGCCTTTGCTTGCTGGGAGTTCATTCAGGTGACTTTATAGAACACGGAATCAGGCCATTCCTGAAGCAAATAGTATTTATTCAATTGAATGTAGGTGCTGCCTGACTTTAAACTGAGCCTGGGCAGTTCACAGATAGTAAAATGTTAAGTCTGTTGGATGAAAGGCACCCAGAATCAAGTTAAGGAAATGAAAGAGGAGGAGGTTCAACCTGAGAAGAGATAGGAGATGACTTCCTAGAGATAGAAAAATAATAATCTTCTCACTATGGACCTGTCTACAGCTTGCTTATTGGTTAGGAGACAAGGTATGATACATCTTAACTATTTAGTTGAGGAGAGACTATATAAACCTTTGTCTAATCTATATTTTTGATTTTGTCATGTATGGTTTTGAATTGTCCAGAGTCGCTTGGAATCAGGTGGTGCTTGAATTGAATTGAATTGGTATCATGAAAGGAAAAACAGAGCGCTTGGGGATTAAGAGTACATAAATAGCTCAGATTAGCATCATACAGGAAATTCTCGATTTATCACAGTAAATTTAGTGACCATTCAAAGGTATAGAAAGTGACCATTTTTCACACTTATTACCACTGCGGCATCCGCATAGTCATGTGATAAAAATTTAAATGCTTGGCAACTGACTCGTATTTATGACAGTTGTAGTGTTCAGGGATCATGCAAACACCTTGTGCTACCTTCTGACATGCAAATCAATGGTGAAACCAGATTCACTTAACCACCGTGTTACTAACTTAACAACGGAAGTGACTCACTTAACAACTGTTACAAGAAAACCTGTAAAATGGGACAAAACCTGCCTAACAAATGTCTCACTTAGAAACAGAACCTTTGAGCTCAATTATGGTTGAAAGTCGAGGACTACCTGCATTTACAGAAAGAGAGCAAGATAGTTTACTCTGTAACCTGAAACAAAGCTGTATGGACCCCATCTAACACAAACTCCTCCAGTCTGCTGCTCCAGAAATCTGGTCCATTCTCATAATCCCTCATTCAATAAATTCTACATGGATTTGACATATCTTGCTGGATTGCTCTGCAAAAAGAGGAGGGGTTGGCTTCAGGAAATGATCATGAAATAAACTGATCCTGATGGAAGAAGGAAGAGGGCACTCCTGTATTGCTTAGCAAGAGTGAAGGAATAATCAGGCCCATCCTCCTTTGGCACACAAGAAGGTTTTTCTTCTCTCTTCTCCTGGCTTCTAGCAGCATGACAAGGAGAGAAATAATTCAAACCTTCCTCTGGACTTGACCTCTCATGCTACTCAACTATTTATTCTGCTTACAGAATGGAAAGCAGAAAGAATATGGATAGGAGGGCAAGGATCAAAGTTTTGGAACAAATATAGGCAGTAGTTTTTCATCTTATAAGTAAACAACGTGACTTATATTGCAATATCCATAAATTGCATTTGGTGAAATATAAACTTACTGGAAACCAAGGACATTTGATCAAATGTCATACATTTCTATATTTTTTTAAAAAAAATTAGTCCACCTTTAGTATTTTTATAAATAACTCAAAGCAGTGAAAAAATATACCTAATGTTCCTTCCTCCTCCTATTTTCCTCACAACAGAAACAACTCTATGCAGTAGGTTGAAATGAGAAAAAAGAATTGGCTCAAAGTCACCCAGCCAGCTTTCATGCTACAGCTCTCAGACTCCTGGTTTCCAGAACCTTCGCCACTAGAACAAACTGACTCTCTTTTAGTGGGAAAAGTAGACAATTATCATGAGGGAGGGGGTCAAGAAGGTTGCACTGTGCCTCTGTCCCTTTTTGTATGCATTGCTTGCATGGCACACATAGAAAAGGCAGAACTTTGACCACAGAATCACAGCTCTCGCTCTGATTTTTTTTACCCTTCCTCTTGTTGGAAGAAAAATTCAGTCTAGTTCTAAGCTGAGAGACAGATACTGAAGAAATGAATTGGAAGCAGCTGCATGAAAAGTGGTCTCTATTTTACTTAGTTACCAGAGGCAAACAGTGGCAGAATGCCTCTGGGATAGCTGACAAAATTAGTTCAGTAGGTACATGGATTTTTATACTTTTCTGGTACATCTCACAAGTGTTAGTTCACATTTATTTGCCTTTTATTATTTAATTTGAGCTTCATGACTTTCAAGGATTATGTAAAACCTGTGGTCTTCCTTGGGCTTGGGAAACATAAATTTAAGTATTGGCTTCCTTAGTTTTAATCCTATCAATTGATTTTGATTGGTTTTCAATTGTTATCTGGTTTCTGTCTACTCAATTATTGTTGCTACTGCATTCTTAGAGGTTTTTACACTTCTCCCCTGACTTTCGGCTGGTTTCATGTAATTTTGGGGTGAATGGAATGGGAGATGGAGGCTGATCTTCTTACACTCTGAATATCCCAGCAATAAAGATCATATTGCAAATATTTTCAGTAAGATGCATCTGTTGTAGAAGATTGAACAAAGCTTGTTGGAAAGAGTATATGAAAATTTAATACAAGTCCACAAAAAAAACATTTTTAGTATTCCTGGTAAGGCAGATATTATGGACAGATTTCTCAAAAAGGGCAATTTGATCCTAAGTTATCCACATCAGCATCTCTAGGTCTGTGCGCCAGTAAATAAAATACCAGATTGTATAACAATTCTATACTTTAAGTGTTTTCAATATCCTCCTAAATGCTGATGTACGTCACTACCATAAAACAATTTTGTAAACATGCTGCCTTTCTTATTCAGCACAATGCATTAAGCCAGCATGATCACATAATCTTTTCTAATGACATTCTGCTATTTTGAGCAGTTACACTGTTTTTTTAAAAAAAATCTTTTTCCCCCAAAGAGATTTCGTATTGGGGGGAGGGAGGGGATAACAAAAAATATTAATAATTGTATTACTATTTGGTTTTAGGACTATTTCATTGTTTCTTGCTTAACTTTTGGCAACAAAGGCAGAAACATTATAGTCTTATAACTAGGATACAGATATTCAGACTGGCTTTGTTCTTCTAAATTCTAGAGCTATGCAAAATAAAATAAAAGTCTTTAAAAAGGAACGCCATACTGATAGTTGTAATTGCAGTCACTTTATCTGGTGAAGGATCCATTTGACTACTTAAGATGAAAGTATGTGCTTTACGATAAATCAGTGGTTCTCAACCTGTGGTCCACAGACCCTTAGGGAACTAGGATGACATCACTGGGTGTCTGTGAAGGCTTGAAGAAATGCTAGGATTTAAATCTTGAGTTAACCTTTGGGTGTTCATGGCTGTGATCAGTGACCACAAAAGATATTTAAAGGAGGCCTATGTTGAAGAAAAGGTTGAGAACCACTACAATAAAGGATTTCTGAGATGTCTACTAAGAATTGCAAAGCAGCAGAGTACAAATGGGATACCTACCTTTAAAATATACCTCTCCAAATAATAAATCATTTAAATATTACATGAAACTATTCATATGGATACTCCTATATAACAGCAGTGAGAATTTGAGAAAGCTGAGATGGTAAGAGGACTGACAGCTTAAAACGTTGTTGACTAGTTGCATAAAATACATGGATGTTTGGTTTTTTTTAAAAAAATCATCCTTTCATCTTTGCTTCCTCCTTTCCACCTTTCCTCCTTCCCTTTCTTTCTTTTTCCTACATGCACTGATTCTACTGTTTGGAGAGTGGTTTATCTTCTGGAACTGGAACATCTCATGGCATTTCATAAGATTTATTTCTATAAAGGACAAGCCATTTGGAAAAGGTAGATCAGCATTTTACTTGGTGAAACATAGATTATGGAACATTAGAATATTCCTTTAGCAAAACACTGTGTTTTGCACATCCTTTTTTTAACCATGACTTAATGTTTTAAGCTTTCATAGTCATGTTATATATTTTATTTAGCAGCAATGTTGATATTATCCATTCAGTTGTGTCCAACTCCTGGTGATTCTATGGGCCAGGTCCCTCCATGGTTTTTGATTTTGCGCTACGGTACTTATTTAGTAGTATTATTATTGAAAATGCAAAAACATACCTAAAACCATGTACAACACCAAAATAATTGAGAAGGATGTTATGTCATTTCATGACTCAGTGTTCTTCACTAATCATGTATGTGAAAGAAAGAGGTATCATCTTAGCTGCCATCTTAAACTGGGTTTGTGCCTAAACCATATAAAAACATATTCTTTTTTGTATGTGGCACAATAATCAATCAGTGGTCATGTGCTGTCCATAAAATGTTTCATAGATTCCCAAGTCCTACAACTATAGCAAATGAAAAATGTCAGTAGGATTATTAAAACTAAAATCATCATGCCAGACTTTACTTGTGCCAAAATAATAGTCAAAATGAGATGCAATGGCAGGCAGGCAGACAAAAAGGTTAATCAGTTGTTATAGAGGCATTAGTAATATTTTTGAATTTCAAGAATGACAAGTAATTTTCAAGATAACTATTAAATGCTACTCATGAACAAATATAAATATTTGCAAGCAGATGATGATGATGATGCAAAATTGGTGAAGTGCTTTGGTAAAATTATTATTTTAGCTCCTTTACTACATGCAGGTTCTGTTCCTTTTATATTATGTTCTCTAAAGTCATTGATTAGAAATTAGAGCAACCTCAGAGATTCTGTGAATTAATGCATGAAGGAAATTGGTTTAAGCTTTGATGGTTCACATGAAAGGCAACTTTAGTATGATATCTCAAAATGCTCAGAAAGCGTGAATAGAAATTTTCAGAAATGTGACTCATTTCTTACTTTGCTTTGGCTTTTGCTCCTTCGTGTGTATCAGATCCTTTGCTTTTGTACTCTGTGTTCATTCTGTATAATAATCCATGCCTAAAACCACATTAGAATTGTGGTTAAGGTGCTAGTCTAGAAACCAGGAGTCACACCTTTGGCATAAAAACTGACTGGATGACTTTGGACCAATCATTCTCTCTCAGTTCAACTCCCCTCAAGGGTGGTTGGTGTGGGAAAATAGCAGGAGGGATTATTAGGTATGTTGGCCATCTTGAATTATTTATCAGAAAGATAGAATAAAAATCTAATCATGATAACAATAAAGGAGAAACATGCATCAATTTTTGCCTAAACACTCATCATATTAGTTTGTTGTCCCATCAATTACAAGAGAAAAACCTACCACAAGGGGAGCATAGAAATAATAACTTTGTTCTCAATGTGCTTTTCTATATACAATATTCCAACATGGATTTTATTTGGTAACATCCAAACCCCAGCAAAATAAAATAAATAAAACAAAAATAATTTGTTTCAATATAGACTCTCATTGGGTAAGTTTAACAGTCTCGCACATCTTTACTGGCCAATATGGAAATATCCCCTATGATGTTTATAAAACCAAAGAATTGGATTTCTCTGTTTTTGTATTTCTTTATAATTGAATGTTGAAGGCACTTTGTTCAACATACAAGCCCTTCCCTTGTGCACCTGGTTCTATCCAGATCTGATCATTCATATCTTTCTCGGTACCAGTGCATCTCTAAATCCAATAGATCCAGAAAAGGGTTTTTTTTAATTGCTTATATAGAATTGTAGAATATGAATGGCATTACTTCTTGAGCAATTTCACGTTTCCTTCTTGGGCTCTGTTCTAGGACTCTTGTTCAAAGAAGCATTAGATTTCCTCTTTAAATCAAATTTGTCTGCTTTAAACTTTGCTATACCAGTCACAATAGTTAATAAAATAAGCCACTTCTGCTGAGTTATGTTGCTCTTATTGGGGACATAATGTAACATTACAGTTGACTGACTTACAGCTTTACTTGAAAGTAGTAGATATAGCTTCAGACTCAAAATTTCAGGTCAAGCATTCTTAGAGAATTTTTATAATAAAAGGAGTATTCTCCCGTTTCATTTAAAGGCTCATTCTAAAGCATTGTTTACTATAAATTATCATGGCACACCTGCAAAATGTCAAAATGAAAAACACAGAATGCTATTCCACGTATAGTGCACGAAATCTATTTATGATTCTCTCCACCCCTTCTACACTATATATTCTATTTCTCATTCCTCAAAGGTCACATAAAATAAGGATTAATAACTAGGACTGAAAAGGTTTGCCATTGGGATAAACACTTTTCTTTATCAAAAGATACATACAAACAATATGAAGGAACAAACCTTGCTCAGTTTACTGAAATTGTCGTTCTATGCAAATGACAAATTATACCTTCATTTTATTTCACACTCCCTAAAAGTGATCTGTCTTTATTTCTCTGTCACTGGAATGTATGGATTGGAACAAATCAGCCTAAAGAAGGAAAGGGGGTGCGGGAAGTACATCAGAAGGGATCATTGTTAGTCTTCTGGTCTAGATTGTCCTTCAGAGTAGACTATAAAACCTGGTAGTTTTTAATGAAATCCCTACAGCTAGGTGAGAATTGAAATCAAATTACTCTCAAGAGCCATGGGTTATCATTATCATCGTTCATAAAATCTACCCAACATCTCCATTGTAAATGTTTAACACTGGGTAGGTCATAATTTAAAGGTGTGAGGAATTTTACCCTGTTCAATCTATTTGTATCAGCCAAAGCCATGTGGTGTACAACACTGTTAGCCTGCCTATGAGATTAGAATAGCACTCATGAATAAGACGGAGGTGGTCTGAACATCTATTATCCTTTATTGCAAAGGAAGCCATAAGAAATAATTAAATGTTTCAAGTGTTGGTTATCAGCTCTTTGTTTTCACGGTGTTCCCCCACACTCTGCATACACCGATTCAAACCCTTTACATGCAAAGCTAATATTATCCATACAGGGGGAGATAATCAGACTAGGTCCACAGTAGAAAAACAACAAATCAATGGGTCAGATGTAAAACAAGGCTATACGAGAGTTTTAACATACTTGGCTGGTTTAGCCTAGCATAGTATGCATAAAAGGATCTTTCTTGTTTTTCTTTATCAAGTGCCTTATAAGAACAAACATTGTTATTTGCTTAATGCTTTGGCATCTGCTAGGTCAACATCACTTCCATGATTAAACAGGTCCCTGTAGGACTATTAGAGATTCACATAAAAGGTAAATTTGCGTGACAATAGGCAAATAAATGACCATTGTAGAATGTGTGTGAGGTAACAATTGCTGATTGGGTTCATAAAACTGTAAACTCAGTTTAAATTAATATCAATTATCTGAGTAGGCTTATCTTACTGGCATTTAGAGAAACAGTAGTGTAGTTTTGCTTGTTTGTTGGCTATATTTAAGATCAAACATTGCATTATACAGAAGATCAGACAGAAATGAAGCAGGCATTACCAAGATTCCAGGAAATGTTTTCGGTTTATTTCACATTGCTGTGAAAAAATCAGAAATCCAAGCTGTGAAAAGATGTTTCGGTCCCCTTTACCTAGGTAATGGTTCCTGCATATCTGAGCAACTACCAGAAATATCTTCTGGAAAGAATCTGCCAGCTCTATTGTTTTGTAAATAATCCTTCTGTTTTTCTACAACTAGAGGTCAAATAAAATGGACTCCAAAGTTTAACTCTGTGGTATCTCAATTTCCATATATATTCCTTGACATTTATTAGGAAAGTGATGGATGCTTTATAAATTGTGACTTTAACAGGATTGTGGATGGCAGAATACCAACAGGTAATGTTTTTCCTCTTCATTCCTTTCCATGTTGAGAAATGGATGCAGCAATTCAGTTTCACAGAGCCTCTGACCTTATTAAAACAGCAGAACTATTCTACTTAAAAGCACAGTCCCATGAACAAAAGTTATATAGTTTCACAGGACATTATTTTTGTAGCTTTGATACTGAAACACCCTGTTGCACAACAAATGCACAGTCCTTAAGTTAAATGGGAACCATGCCGGATTTCAGATTGGTTCCCTGCATATTTAGAAATTGGCAATTATCTAACTGGAAATGCTTTATATATGCAATTATGTGGTATGTGCTATCACTGTTTTCCAGACTCAAAGATTCTGTACCTAACCACAATGTATTACTTTCTGCACATTCTTTAATTGTATAATGAGCAAACACAAAAGCAAAGCACAGCAACATGGTACAAATTACTGCAAGGAGACTATTTTATAATTTTACTTTGTGACACTAATGATCAGACTTGCAGAGCTATTTGTCTTTTTAATTTGTGGACTTATTTAAATGATCCAAGTTGAAATCCCGCTATTTTAATATAATTTCATTGAAGAAATTTTGAACAAGATTAAAAATAATACAAATAGAAAATAATAGAAAATAGAAATAGAAAATAATAGAAGATAAAACAAATAAAAAATAGAAAAGAAGCAAATAAAATAAAGAAGAATAATGGATAAGTGAGGAAGAAAAAAGAAAAAGAAAGAAATGAAAAAGCAGCAGCTCCCAATCATTTTGACAATGGTTATAAAGGCACATTTTAGTCCCTCTCCCTCTCTCTCTCCCCCTTTCTCTCCCTCCATCCCCCTCCCCTCCTCCACTCTATCCTACCTCTCCCTCTCAGGTTACATCATAATTTCCTTCTTTCCATAAGGAACCCTATCTAATCCTCAATCTTCTTTTACAGGAACAAATCATAAGGTTGTGTTTACTTCATTTAGTAGCAGCTTTCCAGGGTCTTGTCTAGAAATTCTCATTAGCATCTCTACATGAGAGGCATTTTAACTGGAGATGTCAGAAACAGAGCTATTTCCCCTCCCCCATCCAATTTTTGCATGTGAAAGGCAGCAAAATGAGAATCTCCAGAAAACAATATCAGAGACACATGGGGAAATGGTGTTTGTATGAAGGAGTCTAAATTGGAGCAATGTTTATTGGGTTTGTTTCTATCTCAACTTGATTACATGCATACATTGCAACATATAAGTAGATGGACTCCATGGGGTAGATAGGCCTCGTCCAGCAGTAACTGGATTTTATCTTCACTGATGAAAGCCATGTATAAAAAAGTCCTCCACATTCGCAGACATAACCAGGGGTCCCCGACCACTGGTCCATGGACCAGCACTGGGTCACGACATGCCAGCAATCAGGCTGCGCAAACAAGTCAAGCACCATTTGCAAGATGCAGGCAGTATGCAAAATTACACCCCCTCCGGTCCATGAAAAAACCTTTTCCCATGGAACAGATCCCTGGTGCCCAAAAGGTTGGGGGCCACTGCTACAGACAACTGACCTTCTTGATAGGAATTATATATATTATAGACATATTTTACCCTAACTCTCTTAAAGTTACATCATAATTTCTTTTTGTCCATAGCTTGCGTTTCTAATTAATTTTCAAACCCATAAATCGCAAGTTTGTTTTTTCTCCTTTTTTCATCAGAATGTCCAGAACGGACTTTGAGTCATTGATAAATATAGTTGCTGATTTTTCTTTAATCAGAAGAAATTTTGCCACCTCGACCAGTTCTATTTCCTTCACCAATCTTTCCTCCATGGCGGTTTTTTCAGAGTCTTTTGATTTTTGTGCATCCACAACTCTTTTCTAATTGATTGTTCATTAATCCCAGTGAGAAAAATTTTGATTTCATGTGAATGTTGATCTTTAATTTTGTTTTTGAAAAATTATATAATTATAATTAAAATTACAATTTTAGAATTTTAGAAATTTCTGGCTTTTTTTACAAGTCTACCAGAAATCACAAAATGATCCTTCATGTTCACCAGATTTCCTACATAGACTTGAAGCACCTTTATGCTACCTTTATCCACCCAAAGTCACTTAGATAGAAATTTAGTAATAAATAAAAATAAAAAGTAAAATAAAATGCATTCTAACATATTTTCTGGAAATGTATACTATCCATTCATCATTTTATAAAAATTCTGTTTTTGGTTAACATAATGTACATTTCAATCATTTTAATCAAATATTTTCCCACTGTTCCATCAGTATATGACATTCAAAGTTCTTAAGCCATTTTATCATGCAGTCTTTCACTTGTTCTTCTGTTTCAAATTTCAATTAAAATTTACACATTATACATTTTACAAGTTTATAGAATCATAGGGCTGGGGGGGACCAGTTTGTTATCATGGTTAATGGCTGAATTAGTAGTGGGGGAGACCTAGGCACAAGTCTACCCTCAGCTATTATGATGGGCCTTACAAAAAACTGTATAAAGCTTCCCTCAGTCACTGAAGGAAAGAAAGAGTGTAAAATATAGATCTATATCTGAGATCTAGAATTGCCACCATGCATAATTCAGCATTTCTCCTTTGATTCCCCCAGACTGCCTCTACTATATGTAGGACAGGGCATTATCTAAGAACATAATTATTGTTACTATTTGTAGGCTTTCATGAAGGCAAAATTCCCATCCATTGGAATCAAAATCATACATTGGAAACTTTGCCAGAAGTTTGTGTTCAAAAGCAGCAATAATTGCTGAGAACACCAAATTGACAAAGTTCTTGAAAATGAGCAAGTCAAGATTCTGTGGGACTTTCGAATCCAAACAAACAGACATCTGACCCAAAACATCCCTGACATCACTATTGTGGAAAAGAAAAAAGCTTAGTTCATTGATATTGCAAAACCAGGTGGTGCATGGATTGAAGAGAAACAGCTAGAAAAAATAAAATATTGTGATTTGCAAATTGAAGTTGAGCAACTATAGAGGAAGAATCCAGTGGTTCTGCCAATAGTTATAGGAATCCTTGGAGCAATACCCAAAGGGCTGCCTAGATACATGAATATTTTGAATTTTTCGGACCTGAATAACTTGACTTTGCAAAAAAATACCTTACTCAGAACTGCCTAATTTGAACTGTTATGCTTTTACCAGTTCCACACTGTGAATCAAGTTGAAGATTAATAATAGTAATAATAGTAATAATAGTAATAATAGTAATAATAGTAATAATAACAAC
>JANHFO010009751.1:154775-167028 GCA_032468095.1 Pareas carinatus | reverse complement strand
AAGAAAGAAAGAAAGAAAGAAAGAAAGAAAGAAAGAAAGAAAGAAAGAAAGAAAGAAAGAAAGAAAGAAAGAATGTTCAAAACTCAGCATGCCACTGGGTGTGAGTCTTAAGTCAAACAAAGGGGAGAACCGATCCTGTTCCTATGTTTATTATTTTGATGTTCAGTTATGTTCAGTTATGTAAAGGCCAGGTGCCTTCACTGACTGTCTGAATTTTTTGTTCTAAATATACAGATGTATTCTTAAACAAGATCTGCAATTAATATTCAAGTCATATTTTTGCCATGGCTGGCTTTAATTGTAAGTAATTACTTAATACAAAAGAAACCTATTCAAATGGCATAGAGTCATCCCTGTACCAGCCAGATGGGTTGAGTTCCAGCTTGAACCAGCTCCATCCAGATGGGCTTTTATCTGGTGATAGAAAAGGATGGCTGAGAATGAACATTCAACATGCCCAACACTATAGTCCAACACATCTAATGGGCACCTGACATTGATAAAAAATGATAAAAGTACCTTTCAATGGCTTTGGGCAGATTAATAACAATTTAGGAGACTTTGAGCACATACACTGGTACACTAAATATTGCAAAAGTGGTTGAAAGGTTGACATTGTCTGATTTTCCAAATGGAAAATAGAGCATTCTATCAAGCATTTGGTATCTGCCCATGCTACGCACATCAATAGATTGAGCATACTCATCGTCCTCTCTTTGAGACAATGTCATTCTATGGGACTTGGGGGGGGTGTCTGTTCTCCCCTTCCCCCGAATGATCTCTCCCCCAGCACCTGACTTACAGAAGGCCCTCAACTCTTCAGACCTTTAGAGAGATAGTGAAAGCCTGACTCTTTCTTCAGGTATTTGGATCCAGAAAAAATAGGGTTCCTCTGTGGAAGACTGCAATAAATCCGAGTAAGTGATTGATGATTTCTTGGTGATGACCTCAATTATGGAGTGTTTGATTGTCATTCCACTGGCAAAATATAATATCTTTATACTGTTATTCGAAGTCTATGGTCTTAGCTAGATATGTTCTTCTTTTATTATAACTAAGGGGAGTGGTTTTTGCCAATTTCAGAGGATCAGATGAGTAATAATAATTTTAATCAGGGAGGCAGTTGGCAGAAATAATTAATTTAATTTTAGTTGGGGAAAGTTTGTTTTTATTTAAATACAGGTGGCATAGAATTTTGCCCGTTCCTTTTGTAAGTGAACAAACAAAAAAATGCTTCACTGCTGTCTTAAATAGTGGCAATATTACAATCAAAACCATCCTGTCTTCTAATTTGTCATAGAATGGCCAAGTAGCAGACCATTTACCTATTTCTGGGTTTTTCAGGAACAGAGAAAAACATAGAAACTCTAACTAAACCCTCACAACAAAAAGTATTTGATTAATGGCAACCCTTCTCTAAAAACCGCCCCCAAGGCCTTCCTCTGTCATGAGACGAAACATGGTGAGTGGGAAACATGATTTGTCCTTCATTAATTTTTCCTGCTCTCCCTATCAATGTCACTGCTTGCATTGTATTATACTCTTTGAATTCTGAGGGGGAAGAAATGAATGTAATGTAGAGGAATATAAATCTTTTTTTATAGCAGACAAATTAACCATGAGGGAGTATAGTGATGTCATTGCTTCTGCAAAGTAACAAGCTGGAACAAGGAAACAGCATGTCAAATGTTGTGGATAACACCGTGGGCTGGAAGAGGAGACAGACAGACAGACAGACAGACAGACAGACATATTTTGAGTATGCCAAGGAGGGAGGCCGACAGAGAGCCAAACATATCCAGAGCTTAGTCAGGCAAGTATTGGGCAGGCAATGAATATGACAGACAGAATCTTTTCCTTTTGTGGGGAAATCTGAATAGAAAAAAAGATACAGACATGTATAAAACAAGAGAGAAGGAAGCTACTCTTAAGGAAAGCAAAAGTAGGCTATAATTCTGAAAGACTATCTCAGAAATTATTGTATAAGAACAGAAGGTCCAAATTTATTTATTTAGTATGCCCACCCCCCAAATGCTGCTGGGTGGCAAAAAACTTTTTTTAAAAATAAAAATTATTAAAATAATGAAAACATTTAAAATACATAGCAGTGAAGAATAAAATGCCCATCATAATGACATATATGCATAACAGTTCCAAATTCCTTCCGGAAATCAAACCAACTCTTCTCTATGACTCATTTTTGAACTGAAAGCATATTTTATTCAGGTGGGCCTCTAACGTGCAAGTTGGAGCGAATGAAATTTATTTTAGACATCAGTTTTATATTAAGTTTACTTGTTTGCTTTTGGGTGTATAATTTGTATTTCTTTAGGAAAATGTGGCAACATGCAGTCATATTTTCCCTACAACAACCATCCTGTGATACAGTTTAACCTGGCAGCGAGTTATTGAACTAAAAATATAATACGTTCCCGTGGTTGAAGGTAGATTTAAATCTGTGTCTCCTTAATCTTAGTTTAACATTGTCACCACTATACTACTATGATGTCTGAGATTGTGTATTTAATGTATTGTATGTATATTTACTCATTACTGTTACCCACCCAAAACTTTTTTTTGACATAAAGGAGAAGGGTAATTCAATAATATGAACATACACACCGAGAGAGATATGGTCACTTACTCATGTGATAGTCACTTGTAGATTTACATTAGTGAATTAAACATGAGGTGGTTGAATAGTATTTATTTACTTGTAAGATTTATATCCTGAATAAACTAAAGGAGCTCAAGGATCTGCTTTTCCTTAAACATCTCTTATGTAACTAGTCATACTAGAAATGCAACAATTTAGGAAAATATGGCTAAAGGTCCATAAAATATAGGGGAACAAAAATTAAACCATGGACAAACTTTAGAAAAAAGTGAGATAAACAAAGTACTTTTCAAAGTGCCTATTGCAATGCTGGTGGTCTACTCCGCCCCCTGTGCTTTAAAACTTACTTAAAGGACAAGAACAAAAACACCAACCAAATTTTTTTAAAAAGAAAAAGAAAAAAGAGGAAACAAGTTCATGAATTGCAAAAGAAAAACTGAGAGGTCTTTCAGATGAATGTAGTGTCTTCCGACAGGGTGTTGAGATGTGTTCCCTGTTGATCACTTATGCTTGTAACTATGGACTTGTGCTTGTGCATAATATTGTCATGACCTAGTTGTGCAGTTCAGCTTAGTCAGATTAGATTAGTGTTTTTGAAAGTTGGCAATTTTAAGATGTGTTCTGGCAAGGGAATTCTGGGAGTTGAAGTCCACATATCTTAAAGTTGCCAAGATTGTGAAACACTGGATTTGTTGATCTCCAAAGCCTCGTTCAACCATTATATTCAATCATTGTACAACTCTGGTCTTTGAGAATATTGTTTGATACTGTGAATAGCACTGTACAATTTTATTACAGATTTATTTCATAGTTTTAAAGAGATGATTTCAGGGAGTAAAAGATAAGTATAAAACATGTTAATGCAGTGGCCCCCAAACTTTTGGGCACCGGGGACCCGTTCCATAGAGAAAGATTTTTCCATGGACCAGAGGGGGCGTGGTTTTGTGTGCTGCCTGTATCCTGTGAATGAGTCCTGACTTGTTGCTGACATGTCGTGGACCGATGTCAGTCCATGGACCAGGGGTTGGGCACCCTTGTTTTAATGTACATTGTAGAATTGTGGGACAGATGAGACTGGAGGCATGCTTGTTTAAACTCAACATTTATTCTGAACAGCAATAACACAGAACTAACCCCAGCAGCCCGGTCACCCCTCCCCCTGCTGTCTTTTATACTTGACGCACCTAAACCAGATTGCGTCTTAACCAATCAGCTATAACTACTATTATTTCTAATTTCCTAGGCCAGCCCACGCAGACCAGGGAACCTCCTGCTGCAGGCTCCAGGAAGTCTGGTGAGTCCCAAGATATAACATACAGCTCTTGCATAATCTTATGAATAAAGATTATGCGTAAATCAAAACTGCTGGAAATAGTGCAATTAAGGCAGTTCCATTGGAATCAGTTTCTCTGAAATATATCCATCATTAAAACATTCTTCAGTCATAAAGAAGAAAGAAGATGTCTTACACCAGTTTATACTACATTGGGGGAAATGAGTCTCTATCCCACAGTCCTTATTGCACAGCTAAACAATGTTTTGCAAATACAGCATGTAAAAAGTCTTTTAAAAAGTGGACTGCTTTGCAAGATTGCTACCACTAATTGCAGATTCTATTACTTGAACTTGATCACTGTTACATACTGATGAAGATTAGTAGAAGAAAAGAAGGGAGGTTCCCTGCTTTCTTTGGATGTTATTAATCTAAGTGAGTTGTACAGTTCAGTTCTAAACATCTGGATCCAATCAAAAGATCATATCCTGGAAAGCACTCCATTGGCTTCCAGAAACAAACCTCTTGCTGAGAAGTTTGCACAACTTTATTGTGTTAATGAGAAACTGTAGGAACCTGAACAGCCATTTTAAATAATTCAGACTTTGCATGCGGATTGTCTCTTTATGTGTGCACATGTACATCATTGTGCTAAATAAACATTGCCGGACTGGTTAGCTTTCAAGTGTTGCCTCTCAATTAGTTCTGAAGATTTAATGAAAGAATGGCAGCAATACAGCTTGGATTTTTACTTGTTTCATTTTTTACATGCATCAGAATAGAAGCACAATATATTATGCAAGATGCTGAACTGATGCATTATATAGATCGGCGAATTATCTCAATGGAGGTAGGTCCTGTCTATGTTTTCTATGTATTTGATCGGTTTTGGGGAAATCAACTATTTTCATTTAAAATAAACTAGCTTTTTATGCAGAATGTTACGTTTGACAAACAACCAACCAGAGTGTTGTTTATGAAAGACAGTTAGGATACTCCTGTTAAATAAATTTATTACCCTGTAAGATGTGCACATCTGCAATGGGAAAAATTCTGATAGTCTAGCTATTTTTAAGTTCACTTGAAGATGATGGGAGAGAGTGCATGCTTAATTTAAAGTTGGCCAGATTATATCTCAGATACTTGCTAATGATGATCCAAGTGGAAGAACAGAATAAGAGTAGATATATTCTTAAGATATACTTAATCTTTAGGAGCAGATCCATCTGGCTGTTTACATAAGATTAAATCCCACAAATACTCCAGGTGCTCCTCAAACAGGAATTAAAAATCTCTACTATTAGACATCTGAAGGTTCGGTGTAAGTAAATACCATATTATATCGATTATAAGGTGCATGTTTTTTCATATTTTGGTGTCTCTGTATTCATGGTGCATCTTATATTCGATGACATCTTATTAGGATAAAGTATTTTTTATTTTATTCACTTTTTAATTTTTTTATTTCTAGCTTAGAAAAATGAAGGTGTGTCTTATAATCGGTGGAGTCTTATAATCGATGTAATACTGTAATATTCAAATGTCTACATTTATTTCTGGAATATAAATAGCAGATATTTCTTAAAATAATTCTATGAATCTGCCTAATTACTGAATGTAAAATAACACATTCATTAAAATTGGCAATTTTACATTCATATTGGAATAGCAATTTTATGAATATTTTGTAATGTCAAGGAGGGAAATCTGTGCCCTCCAGGGATTCCTGGGCCATGCGATTTCTCACTATGAATCACACTTAATGGAAATACTGTGAATAAGCAACATCCAGGGTGCCTGGGTTTGCAAATGTTTGCTATGTCATGGGTGGTTAAATTATTTATATGTACATTTAAACTATGTGTACTTGTATTCTACAGCTGTTATCCCAGGTTTGCCTCTCCTCCAAGGCAAATTTATGTCTTTAAACCAACAGAGTCCAAACAAAAAGTCAAAAGACTGCAGTGTAACTACTTCTTTTCTTTTGTTTTTTCTCTTTTTGAGAGGCCAGTGTTCTGTGAATAGTTTATGAACTGCAACTGTATGGTCATTTCATAAACTGTAATCATATGGTTAGTGCTTAACAGAGGTGACAGAAAATCCACATTTTCTTTCCTGGTACTATGTCTGAAAGCTTCACAGCTACCTGACATATATAGTGTTATTTTCATGCCAGAAAAAAAAAGTTCATGTCTCAGGAGACAATCCTTTGACTCAGCCAACCTGAACAGCTATCAACTTATCTCAAATCTTATCCTTCTGGGGAAGATTGTTGGGAAAATAGTAAGAAAGTGGTAACAGAATAAATGAACTATCTCTGTGGATGATAAGCGATAAAGGATTTAAAGGAATTGAGGTTCAAGACTCTGGGAGCAAATGCATCTTGATCAATTACTCAACTTCCTGGTTTCATTTATGCCAATCCAAAGCACTGCTGGAGGAGGTGACACTTGATTAGGTATTTGCTGCTGAAATCTACTATTCAGAATCACTGTTTTGTAGATTAGCTTTCCTACTGACCATGTTTTGGGGAGGGGTGACAGAATCCTACACATGTGGAATATATTAGCCTGTGAAAGATTAGGTTGCAGGTTGAGTGAGATAACAATCAATGTTCTCATAACCCCTTCTTCCATGAATTCATAGCCATCCAAATACTTGTAGGTGGTATCTATTTCCACTTACAAACAAAGGCTCGTGCTAATTTCTGTGCTCTCATTTTCAATATAGTAACGGTTTATTTTTTTTCTCAAATTGTCTACAGAAGAGTTACAAACCCATCACTCCCGAGAAATCTATACTATTCTACCTGTCAATGATTAGTTCAGTTTCAGCCACAATAATACACTGGCTAACAACAAATACAAACTCAAAGTGAACCGCTCTAGACTCAATTGCAGAAAATATGACTTTAGCAACAGAGTGGTCAATGCCTGGAACTCACTACCTGATACTGTTGTTACATCTTTAACCCCCCCCTTCCAACTTTAACTCTAAACTGTCTACAGTAAACCTCACTCCATACCTAAGAGATCTGTAAGGGGGCGTGCATAAACACACCAGCGTGCCTACCAACCCTATCCTACTGTTCCCATTTGTTTGTACTTATTTATTATGCATATACTTATACCTGTTTATACCTATCTGTTTATATAGTATGTTCTTACTTATGCTTGTTTTCCTCATACATGCTTGACTAAATAAATCTTAAATCTTAAGCAGGTTTCTCAGATGCCTCTTTTCTTTAGCTCCCTTCCTTCTCCAGCTGTGTAGCATCTGCCTCAGCAGGGGCCTCACTGCTCTCCCTTGCCAGCATAATTCCTATTTTTACAACCTCCTAGAAGAAGGGATTATGATGTTGAAATTCTACCGACAGCTGTTGTCCAACATCAAGCCCCAAAATGGGAAAGCGATCTTTGCTAAAAAATAAATAAATAGAGAGGACTTGTTTTAATTATATATTTAAATGTCCACTTCAAAATCAAGTACTGCGCTTAAGTATCTATTTTATGTAAATATGAGAAATTCATATTTGCAAATCTCAGTGCCACACAGGTACATTCAGGAAGACTTAGCCTTCAGGCAACACTGCACTGAGCTCCCTGTCTATGCACATCCCTGAGTTTCCCCCCAATGTATTGTCAAGCTTGTTTTGAGTGAAGTACTGAGACTCAGAGACCAAGTGACAATGAATGACTCATCAAATTATGTGATCTGAGAAAATCTCAGCTTCCTGGAGTGTGTTTGTATTCAAAAACCTTCTGTGGTTGCCTTATAGTTTTTCAGTGGGACTTTCTACATCTCTGTCTATTACTGTCCTCTGCACTTTAGAGTTTATTCTCTTCATGTTAATGAGAGGAATGGACAGACTAAGCAGAGATTAGAATTATTGGAGATGGAAGAGCATTACATGAGTTCAATTGAAATGGAAGAGAATAATTATATTTCTGTAAGCCACCTGGAGTTGCCATGAGTGAATTGGGTAGCCTTATCAATTTCCTTAATAAAAGAAAAGTAAAAAAAAATATGTGGAGTAACCTTAGGTGTGTGTGGATTATAAAAATTATTCAGAATTGTTTCAGAGTTGTATGAACATGAATAACAGCTCTGAACTACTCATTAGTGCAGACATACCTTTTTCAGGCTTTAGATCACTAACAGACTCAAATTTTGATGCAATTTTTAAAGCAGCTGCATCATTTTATAAGTTCATGTTGAAACTTGAACAAAGATCTGCCTTCTTTAACAAACAGGAGAGAGATTCCATAGTCATGCAAGTATTAAGCACTTATTTGAAATATTGCTTGAACCATCCACAGCTTTATTAATCCTTTAGTTTGGCGTCTACTCTTAAACTGATTGTTTCTGTGTTTTAACTAAAGAACAGACTGAACAAATGCAATCAAGATATAGCAGATTATGTAGAAGAATTCCGGCAGTTTTCAAAGAAGCTGATGTCACATCTAGAAGGACTCAACGTTTTAAAGACTGAGCTGAAGAACGATATGAACTATTTGCTAACAAGAGTGGAAAGAGCTCAACGAGACATTGACTATTTTGAATCTGCAAAGGAATCCCCCAGTCCATGTGTAGACATTGATGAAGAACTTTTGGAGCAGCAGTTAACTGAAGAACAAGAGTCCAAAAAAAAGATCAAGCTCATGCTGAATGCAAGTAAGAGCAGTCTACACATAATATTGAAAATGTATACTTATGATTTCACAACTGGACTCAGGCATGCAGTGTACACATAGTCCTTAACTTACAACTATAGTTGGACCAGCATTTCCATTACTAAGCAAGATCATTGTTAAGTGAGTGGTATTCAATTTTACAACTTTTCAACTTTTTGCACTGTTGTTAAGTGAATCAATGCAGTCATTATGTAAAACATGCTGTTGTTAAGTGAATTGAGCTACCCCCATTGAAGATTGCAAATGGTGATCACATAATCCTGGGACATTGCAACCATCATAAATGCATGTTCATTGCGATGTGCCTGAATTTTGATCATGTGATCATAAGGATGTTGCAATGGTTGCAAGGATGGGTTGTAAGACACTTTTTAAAGTGTTGCTGTAACTTCCAATGATCACTAAATGAGGGGTTGTAAGTTGAGGACTATCTGTTTTGCAAGAATAATACTTAGTAGATGCCTAATATCAATTTCATAAAAAAATAATGGCAACAGTTTCGCTCAGTATTTTAAAAACTCTTGCTACTCTTAGCAAGATACTATACTGTCCATAAACTGGAACATATAATTATCTGAAGAGATGAAAAATATTTTAATGCATTATTGTTTGCCTTCACTCCTGAATAAGACTGAATTTGCAGATATATTCATTCTAACATTCCTTGATGTCTTAGGTTAAATTTAGAAAATTATAGTGAATAAATTAGGTCATAAACAAGAGAAAAAAACTATTGCCAAAAATTTGGCAACAACAAAGGGGTGAGAAATGTAATGGAAACACTAAAAATAAACATACACAAGGAAATTTTCCTTCTTGAAAAATATCTTAAATACTTTAAGCTGAATTAACAACATCTGATAGAGCCTTTATAAGTATTCTAAAATACTTGTAATATCATTTAACAATAATGTCTCTACTAAATTATCCGGCCAATATTAATTAATATTTATAATAAATTAGGTGCACACTGATGCTCCCAGTGATCTAACAAGACTTACTGTGTGCACAGTTTCTTTCTGAAAAGAAACCCTAATTTCATTTTTGAAATAATATAATACTGAATCCCCAATCTTCTCACAACCAAAAACAGAAGGTCTGCCCGTTCATGACTAGCAATGTAATTCTCTTGGCTCAGATTTAAGACCTACACATTTGAATGAACTATTTTTTATTATTATTTGAAAACTTTGGCCTAATCTGTTGAATTTAAAATTGCTGTATTATTATGATGGGTCTTTTAAAGATATAGACAAATTTCTCTACTTTCTCTACTTTGCAAGCAGTCAATGTGTCTAAGCGCCCGTCTTTGGGATCCAACAACGTAGCTCTTCTTATGACACCCTTCCTGAAGGACGTGTTTACTCTAAGTGCTGATCTTATTTGTCTGTCTGTTTGTTTATTATTTTAAACAGCCTGTTCTCTATCCATAAAACCTTTGACAGGCCAGTTATCTGTATGAGTGAGCCATTGTATAGATATATTGTAGTCAACCAAGCAAAATAGGACTCCAACAAAAATGTCTGTGTTCTGGAATCCAGAAAGGCTTTAACAAACCTTCTGTCTATATCAAATTCCAGGCACTGTTTTCTTAATAAGGAAAGAGGGGTTGGTTTTTTTTCAGGGATAGTCTAATGTCAAGCCACAGTTGTGAATTATTTACATGGACTTTTCTTGACACTGTTCTTTCTTGCATTCAGAACAATGCCTTTGTGGACTCAGATTACTATTGTTTTCCACAAACAGTGTATGTGTGTCTATACACCCATACCAATTATATATAGCTGAATTTGTATCTTACTATATAAAGATATATAAATTTGAATGCATTAAGTTTCAAATTCAGCTTCTGATACCTTGTATTTTAAAAAAAGTCAGAAAGAAGATCCATTTTAAAAGTGCCAAGTTTGAGAACCTATATGACATACACGTGTGTGTGTGTGTGTTGTATTAAGATAGGCTCTATAATCTGGATATATTACTACTTATATTCAATTTTTTTTGTGAATGCCAACATAACATGAAGAATATTCTGACTCATGACTTTTCAACAAAAATAAGCTAGCAGGATTACTATACTAAATGAGCCATGTTGTCGAGGAAGAGAGACTTCATTAAATATATTTCATTAAATATATTTATTTAATGAATGATGTTTAAAGCATTTATAGCATAACTTTCAGCTTAAAGGGCTCCCTGAGTACCTTACTAAATAAGTAAAAGGAAGAAAGTTTCTATTCTTGGGCCATCTTAAAAAGACTCAGTTCAAAAGGAACATAAAATAAAGACAGAGTGGAAAAACAAAAACATTCTGGCTCCCAGGTATGAATATTTGATGGCTTCTTATGAAATATGTAGATTTTGTAAGGGTAGCATACAACTTTGCAGCCTCAAGAGCTACTCTTCCTACATGGTATTTAATCCCAGTGGCCTCTGTGGGGATGGAATCATAACCCAACTGGAATAGCAACAGAAGAGAGACCCTGTAAAATAACATGTTAGCTTTTAATGTGCAAAAATGAAAAAAGAATGGTAAATGATGACAACTAAACAGCCGGAGTCGGTGACCAATCTATGCTTTCTTCATTTATGTTTGTTCAAGTAACTGGGAGTATTGAGATACTACATCCGAGTACTATTTGCTTATTAAATTTATATGTTGCTCATCTTCAGAGAGGTAACTCTGGGTGGCTTTCAGAACATAAAAAGATCAATAAAAAAGCAATTAAAATTTAAAACGTTTTAATTTTGCTGATGGACTATTGTTTATCTTTTTTTTTAAGGCTGCAACTACATGATCACAGGTTTCAAATCACTAAAGATAGTCAAAAAGTCTGGAGATGCCATTGGGTCGTGGTTGAAAGACCCTGGCAAGAATCACCAAAAGATTTACTACTTCACCGGAACAAAGAATAAAATTGTCATGGAGTTTGCAAATATTCGATCTTTTGCTGAGAGTGGTGAGAAACAAGTCGCTCGCAGAGTTGCACTACCATTTCCCTGGCAAGGAACAGGCCATGCTATATATAATGGATTTCTTTTTTATCATAGATATGGCTCTTTAAATGAAGTAATTAAGTTTGATATTCAGAACAGAAATGCAACTGATCAGATGCTGTTGTCGGGTGCTGGAGAGATACCAGTCTATGGACTTCACCCTTCTACTAAAATAGACTTATCTGTGGATGAATTAGGATTATGGGCAATCCATGCAGAACCAGATACTGCTGGAAAGCTTGTGATTACTAAAATCAACCATGAAACCATGACTGTGGAATATACATGGGATACATCCTGCAGAAGCCAGAACGCAGAAGCTGCTTTCATGATGTGTGGTGCTCTCTATGTTGTGTACAATTCACCGGGGCATGGTGTCTCTCAAATAGAATGTATTTATGACACCTTAGATGTCATCAGTCCATATGAAAACACAGTACTTCGTTTCCCCAAACGTCAGTCCAATCACGCTATGGTTCATTATTATCACAGAGACAAGCAGCTCTTTGCCTGGGATGATGGCTCCCAGGTCATTTATAAGCTCATGACAAGTCAAAAAAGTTAAACAATAGAATATACCCTACACCAACCTAAATAATAATTCTTCTTCTTCTTCTTCTTCTTCTTCTTCTTCTTCTTCTTCTTCTTCTTCTTCTTCTTCTTCTTCTTCTT